>PVLC010024619.1:0-24222 GCA_004027655.1 Graphiurus murinus | reverse complement strand
TGCATGTGTGAGTGTGTGAGTGTGTGTGTGTGTGTGTGTGTGTGCTTTTTCTCCTTCGAAAGAGACTTTTTTTTTTTCCAGCCAGGTATGGTGGCACATGCCTGTAACCTCAGTACTTGGGAGAGGCTGAGACAGGAGAATGGCAGGTTCAAGGCCAGCCTCAGCAACTTAGCAAGACTCTGTTTCAAAATAAATAAAAAGGGCTGTGGGGGGGAAGTGGTGGGTGTAGCTTGGAGGTGGAATGCCCCTAGGTTCAATCCCTAGTACCAAAAAACCCAAAAAAACCAAAAAACCTTTTTTCTGAGCCATTTGATGCTTTTACTTGGCAAACAACAAAATGCACCAGACTGTATTTAGACCAGTGGAAAGAGGTGGAGAAAAGAACAATTATTGAAAACACTCAGTTAAAGGAAATGGCCAACTTTTAATCAGTTACACATTAAGCTCCTGTGAGGACAAGAACAACAATGGTTTGGCAGGAGGTTTGAGACGCAATTAAAAGAGACTCTTTCTGAAGCAGAATGACTTTAAAACTTTTCTGCTTAAACTTTTTATTCTGGTAGAACTGGAGATTCACATGCAGTTGTAAGAAATAATACGGAGAGATCCTAGATGCCCGTTGCCCAGTTTTCCCAGGAGGGAAGTCTTGGTAAATTGCAGTATGACATCACAGCCAGCACACAGACAGTGATAAAGAATAAAATGTCCTCACACAGGACATTTAAATACATCACCACAAAGTTGTCGTGTTGTTCTTCCACGGAAGGCACAGCTACCCTGCTTCTCTTCCCCTGTCCCTGAACCTGGCAGCCACTGTCTGTTCTCTGCTTTATAATGTTGTCTTTTCAAGAATGTCGCATAAATAGAACCCGCTGGTATGTGACCTTTTGGGATGCCCCCACCCCCCCTACACACACACTTCCCCCTTGGAGATGCATCCAAGTCGCTGTGTGTGTCCACAGATTGTTCCTCTTCATTGCTGAGTGGTATTCCGTGGCATGGACGTACCACAGTGCATTTAACTACTCATCTGGTCGTTTCCAGGTTTGGACTGTTACAAACACAACTGTTATGACCATCAGCGCACAGGTTTCTGTGTGACTGTGAGTATTCTCTCTGGCACAAATGCCCAAGAGTATAATAATCGTTGGATCATATGGTACTTGTATCTTTATTTCGAAAAGAAACTGCAAATTGTTCTCCAGAGTGTCAGTACATTTCACATATTCACCAGCAGTTTCCCTGCATCCTTGCTAGCACTCAGTGTTATTTTTTTTTTTTAATTTTAGCCATCCTGACAGGTACGAAATAATTAAAACTATTGTGCTCTTAATTTGCATTTCTGTAATACTAATGGTGAATATCTTTTCACATGCTAATTTGCTGTCTGTATATCTTCTTTGGGGAAATATCTGTTCATGCCTTTTTGCCAATTTTTTTTTTTTTTAGTTGGAGATGTATGTATATTATACCTGTATAACATATGTATACACTGTATTCTTTGTATAGTCTAGACACATTTTCTTTGCTAGATATGTGGCTTGTGGATATTTTCCCAATCTACAGTTTGTTTCTGTATCTTCTTCACATAGGTTTTGCTAAGTTTTAAATTTTAAAGTCCAATATAGCCATTTTCTTTATATAGATTATGCATGGAGCATGAAGTCTAATAATTCTTCCCCTAGACTGTGAAGATTTCCTATTTTTTTCTAAAATGTTTCAGACTTTTATGTTTTACATACAAGTCCATGACTTTTTTTTTTTTTTTTTTTTGTGGTACGAAGAATTGAACCCAGGGGCATTCTACCTTCCAGCTACACCCTCAGCCCTATTTCTTTATTCTTTATTTTGAAACAGGGTCTCACTAAGTTGTGGAGGGCCTCACTAAGTAGGCTGGCCACAAACCTGCAATCCTCCTGTCTCAGTCTCCCAAGTACTAGGATTACAAGCATGCTCCATCACGCCTGGCCCATGACCTATTTGAATTAATTTTTGTTCGAGGTGTGTGAGGTTTAAGGAGAAGCCTTTTTTTTTTTTTTTTTTTTTTTTTTTTTTTTTTTTTTTTTTTTTTTTTTTTTTTTTTTTTTTTTTTTTTTGCTTATGGACATCCAGTTGCTTCCGTGCCATTTGTTGAAAAGTCTATCCTCTCCCATTTAAACTGTTTTTGCACTTTTGTCAAATATCAGTTGAGCACACTGTACAGACCTATTTCTAGGTTCTCAATTCTTTCCCATTGATCTCTGTGTCTGTTCCTCTGCCAATACCACATTGTATAGGTTGCTGACAGGTAGTCTTTAATGTTGGATAGAATGAGTTCTACTTCATCCTTCTTTTTGAAGATAGTTATACGTATTCTAGGGAATGTAGCTTTCTTTATAAATTTTAGAATAAGCTTGTGTATATCTCCAAAAAAAATCCCATTTGGCTGGGTTTTTTTGTTGTTGTTGTTTTGTACTGGGGATTTAACCTGGGGCATTCTACCTCCAAGCTACACCCTCAATTCTATTTTTTACTCTTTAATATTTTTGAAACAGGGTCTTACTAAGTTGTGGAGGGCCTAAGTAGATGAGACTGGCCACAAACCCAGATCCTCCGGTCTCAGCCTCCCAAGTACTGGGATTACAAGCATGTGTCACCATGCCTGGCTATGGCTGGGGTTTTTAAAGGAATTGTTTTAAACCTACAGATTTATTTGAGAAACTTAACATTTTTACTATGTTGACTTTTCAAATCCATGAACATAAAATAGCCTTTCATTCATTTATTTAGGCCTTTTTCAAATTTCTTTCATTAGCGTTTGGTGATTTTCAGCACATAGATCATGTACATGTATTGTTAAGTGTATTCTTAGGTATTTCATTTTCTTTGGCGTAATTGTAAATGGTAGCAAGGTGCTGTGGTTTGAATGTTTGCCTCCAAATTCGTGTGTTGGGCACCTTCAGCAACTTAGCGACTCTCAGCAACCTATTTTTTGTATGGGTGTAGTTCTGAAGTAGAATACTCCTGGGTTTAATCCTCAGTTTAACCCCCCCCCACACACACAAAAGAATATCGTTTTCCAAAGTTCTTTCATAGTCTTACACATTTCTGCAATTTCCAATGTTCTTATACATTCATCTATATCTCGGCATTCTCCACAACTACCATGTTTATGATCTTAGAATAAGGCAAGAGCATCCCTGTAAAAATGTATTACATGTTTTCATAGTCATGTAACTCCCTTTCTATTTACTTTGCTCAAATGATCTTGGAACTACATCTTCAGTTGAGAAGACCCTGGGTCTTCAAGCTCTGTGACACTTGTTCTCTTTCTTCTCACAGAAGCACCCACTGGCCTTTTGTGTTCTTTATACAGACCATGACACCATCCCGGGGAAAGATCAATTAAGCTGTCCTTAGAGATATGAGAAATGATTAACCACGTTTGTGTCACTCACAGGATCAGGTGAAGTTTTTTTTTGAGGAAAAATTAGAGGAGGTTTTTAAAAAAATTTTGTCAGTTTAGTGGCATGTGGTATCAAGATCTGAGCACTCAAAGCTCCCACTCCTCGATGTTGTCAGTCTGTTAGCTTTGCCAAGTAGCAAGCTTGAATTCGTATTTGATTTCCATGCTTTCCCTGTTGATATCATAAAACTAATTACTAAATGCTTTATTTTATTTTTATTTGTTGTGGTGCTGAGGATGGAACCCAGGGGCATTCTACCTTTGAGCTACACCCCCAGCCATATATTTTTGAAATTTGGAAACAGGGTCTCACAAAGTTTCTGAGAACCTAAGTTACTGAGGCTAGCTTTGAACCTGTGATCTGCCTGTCTCAACCTCCCAAGTACTAGGATTACAGGCATGCACCACCATGCCCAGCTAAATGCTTTATTGATAACTGTACTTAGATAAATCAGCTTAACTATTTTAGTAGCTCAATTTCTGATTAGAATCTCAACAGTTAATTTTTGACACCAAAATATCTCTTATTAAATGTTATTTATTTATTGGTGGTACTGGGGATTGAACCCAGAGTCATTCTATCTCTGAGCTACACCCCCAGCCCTATTTTAATTTTCATTTTGAAACAGGGTCTCACTAAGTTGCTGAGGGCCTCACTAATGGCTGACGCAGGCTTCGAACCTGTGATCCTCCTCTCAGCCTCCCAAGTACTGGAATTGCAGGTGTGCATCCCCATGCCCGCTTAAATATTTTAAATAATTAAATATAATTAGTGTTACCATTTGGATTTAGGCTGCTCCCTTAGACCCCACATAGGCAAGGCAGCCACGTTGGAGGCACAGGTTGGGTGCTGAGGAGCAACCCTTCTCTCCTTGCTCACTCTCTTGCTTCCAGCCTCTGTGATGTGAGAGCAGAGAACCTTGAACTCTCTGTGACCCCCTGTCATGCCCTGAGTTCCATAGACTTCACTTGGCCTAACGTAAACTGAACCCCCTGAAATCTCCAGAACCGTGAGCAAATAAATCTTCTTTCCTCTAAGTTGTTGTCATCAAGTTTTTAGAACCAGCGTAGTGAAAATACTGACTGAAACACTTAGTGAGTACTAGTTACCATTTATTAATAATTTGGGGGAGTTGCCATAGCAAAAACTTATAGCAACATTGTTGTCACAGTTACTAATAACACAATACCACAAGCTAGGTAAGTTATAAAGAAACAAGGTTTGTTTTGTTTGCAATGCTAGGGATTGAACTCAGGGCCTCCGTGCTTGCCGGGCAAGTTCTCAATCATTAAGCCATACTGCCCCCTAGCCCTCTACAATGTAATTCTGACCACACCACTGAGATGTTGAAGAATAGCCATATCTATAAGCACCTCATCACAACTCTCTATCTGGTAGTGTTTATGGTTTGAATACGGAATGTTCCCCCGAAAAGCTCATGTGTTGTCAGTGAAGAAATGTTCAGAGGTGAAACAATTCAATCAGGGCTCTGAAAGTCCATTGAAAAATTAATAATTTGAATGGATCTACTGAGTGGTAACTGTAGGCAGGTGGGGTAGGTCACTGGGTACGTGACCTTGGGGACTCTATCAGTCCCTGGTCCCTTCCTCCCCCTTTCTCTGCTTCTGGTTGCCCTGATCAGCTTTCCCCTACCAGGCCCTGTTACCATGATGTTATACCCTGGAACCAGACAACATGGACTGAACTTCTGAAACTGTGAGCCAAGGAAGTCTTTCCACTCGTAAGTTATGCTTGTCAGGTATGTAGGTCACAGCCACAAAAAAAGCTGACTCCTGTAGAAGGTAACTGGAGAGCCCCGTAACACCATCACCAACGTTTTATCCTGTGGCTTGTGACTGATTAGGTCCTCAGATATTGTTGTCAACTGTTCAATGAAATGGAATAAATGGAAGGGCGTATTACAAGGTAGTCAGGCAATGGTTTTGAGAAAGATTGTGTGTGTGTGTGTGTGTGTGTGTGCTGGACACCTCTGAAAATTCTTTTTCACTCTGGGTCACAGTCAAAAACCTGGAAAGCACTTGCTTTCACATACTGAGACACTTGGCATCCTTTGGCTCTTTGCTTCAAATCCATTCCCGCCCCCCCATCAATTTTGCTGTGTTTTTTTAGGTTCCCATGTAATCATGTCATTTTCCAGCTGCCTTTGGGAACACCTAGGATTCTGGAAGAAAAGCACAAAGTCACTGGGTTACTAATTGGGTTGCTTCCCTTCCCACCTCCACACACCTCTGGTGCTGTGCTTCATGACTGACATGCTACAAAAATGCCCGGGAACATTTCCCAGGCTCTCACCACATGGCTCCTCCCTTGGTGAACATCCTGGTCCTGCGTCCAGACACGCTCAGCTCGAAGCCCAGTGGGCTTGCATTCTTGGCACAATTCCTGAAGACAGTGTAAACACCTGAACTTACCACCTTCAGAGTCACCCCTGCCAGGTTTTAGAGACCAAGGTTTTAATTCCTCCACTGTGGCTTCCAGGCTATGGGTAGAGGAGAAATAGGCAAGGGCCTTCACCTCTCAAGTGTGCTGAGAGCAACAACAATAAACAAACAACAACAATAACAACAATAACAAAACAGTGCTGATTGAAAAAAAAGGAGCAAAAATACATGGTGATCTTAAGGGAGGGAGAGCCAAAAGCCGCTATAGCAAATTCTCTGGTTAATTACATTCAAGGAGAACGAGACCAGGGAGGAAGATGGCGGTGCTCCCGGCAAGATTGGTTTGTGCCTATTTCCAGTCTAGGTTGAGGGACCAAACATACCGCCTCAACACACATCTCTAAGCGAGAACTCATATCCCAGTTGTCCGTGTGGACTTAGGATCATTTGGGACTCAGATACCAACTTAGGATCCTAGACTATGAGAACTGCAAAGAAATCTTACAATTGTAAATTAATAATTTCTATTTGTGCAGATTGTCACAGTAAGCCTGGGACAGAGCTGGGATGGGCCATTTCAAGGGGAAGGGCATGCTGGGGCTGCATAACAGGACATGGGGGAGGAAGGGTGCACTCTCAGATCAAGCTCACCCTTCAACGCTCTGTTCTGTGACCCTGGGGCGGGGGCTCCGCAAACTACCTTCCCTGCACTCCCTTCCTAGCTGGTGGGTTCCATGCTAGCAGGCAAGGTTAGGAGAATGGAAGGCAGGACAGAAGGGACCCCTGTCCTCTTTCTAGCTCCCGTCAGTAACCCCACAGCAACAGAGGATGGTGATGGCTCCAATTTCCAGCTTCTCTGGTAGCCCCCGGAGCAGCCAGTGTGTCCCTGGGAAGTACCAGCAGCAGGTGCCTGTGATCCCCTTAGTGATGTGCACCAGACATGTCAGATTTGCCGTTGGAGGACTGAGCACCAACCACTGGGTGGGGGCACCCTTCCCAGCAGAGGTTCAAGCAGTTAGGTGGCATCTTCTCCTTTTAGGGTCCAAATGCCAGCAGTATGGGGACCTTTCCTCTGAGCTCCCGAGTTATGGTGTCCCTCCGTCATCCCTGGGGTGGTAGCTGCTTCCTGAATTTATGAATATGAACTATTTCAATGTCTTCTGTTTTGCTACCAGCCTTCCAACACCCGAGTAATCTGTATCTTGTATTAACTCGCCTCCAGTGCCACAACTACCGTGGTTTTCCTACAGGACCTTGACTGATGCAGTTCTTGGTAGCAAGAGTGGTTTATTTATTTATGTGGCACTGGGGATTGAACCCAAGGGCATGGGGTTCAATTTAGCTGCTAAATAGCTGAGACTGGCTTCGAACCTGCAATCCTCCTGTCTCAGTCTCCCAAGTACTGGGATTATAGGCGTGTGCCACTAAGCCAGGCTAAGAGTGGGTTTACTGCAAGAACAGAAAATTTTACATACTCAGGATAGTATGCTGATTTCTCTCTCTTTTGCTCACTTGCATTCTGTCTCTCTCTCTCTCTCTCTCTCTCTCTCTCTCTGGCACTAGGTATTGAACCTAGGGGCGTTCTGCCTCAGAGCTACACCTACAATCTTTTTACTTTTTAAATTTTGAAATAGAATCCAGGTGTGATGGCCCACAACTGTAATCTCATTATTTGGGAAGCTGAGACAGGAGGATCAAAGGTTCAAGGCCATTCCTGAGCAATTTAGCAAGGCCCAAGACCCTTTTTCAAAATAAAAATAAAATAGGGGTAGAGGTGTACAATGGCCTTGGGTTCAATTCCCAGTAAAACACACACACAGATACCCTGAAATAAGGTCTGGCTATGTTACTAGCAGTCTTGTGAAGTTGCTGAGGCTGGTCTCTAACCTGCGATCCTCCCATCTCAGCCTCCCAACTACTGGAATTATAGGCATGCACCACTGAGCATGGCTGGCTAGTATGCTGACTTCTTAACAATGGTAACTTCTTTCTTGCTAAGTTACTTCATTTAGGTTTTAATGTGTAAAATCAAGCTGGGTGTGGTGGTGCATGCTTGTAATCCCAGTACTTGGGAGGCTGAGACAGGAGGATCTGGGTTCGTGGCCAGACTCAGCTACTTAGTGAGGCTTTCCACAACTTAGTGAGACCCTATTTCAAAATAAAAGAATAAAAATAAGACTGGGGGTGTAGCTCGGAGGTAGAATGCCCCTGGGTTCAATCCCTAGTACCACAAAACACAAAAAAACATGTAAAATCAGTGTGAATTCACTGTATCAACAAGAATGTGATCTGAAAATGTGTTTTAAGTCCACACTATCCTCTAGCAGTATCTTTAATTGATAGCAAATAAAGAAATGTAAATAATAATCGTTAATTCTCCACTAGATGGCAATCATTACACAAATTTGAGTAGGACTCCCTCACACTCATAGCGAACAAATAGATTCAAAGTCACTCTTTATGGAGTGACTAATAATTTCAGCTTTGTTGATCACATGCAACTGACAGTTCCAAGTGTGTCAGAAGTATCTATAATCCTGGTTTGGTGTGAGGCTGTCTTGTGTTAAGTTTTTTACTCACTGGCCTGTGGCAGAGACTGTCAGTTGTCCCAAAAATATATTAGTTAAGATAGGCTAGGTTATGTCACAGTAACCAATGAAGTCCAGATAAATCTTGATGATCTGACATTTCCTGTTGCATGTGGACCGGCAGAGGCTGTATTCCGGTCTCTCTGGGATTCAGGCCAGGGAGGCTCCGGTGCCGGCAGATGCATCATCAGGAACCATGGCTTCTTGGTTGCTGTGGCAGGAAGTGACTGCAGGCTAGACGGCGGCGTTCACCCCTCGCCACTGCCCCTCCGGGCCACCTGGCTAGTGTCACGTGGTCTCACTGAGGCTCAGTCTTCTGGTGCTCAGCGTGGGAGAACCGGATCTGGATAAATGCTGGTTAACGGACACCACTGCTGTATCTCTTCTTCATGAAGAGCAGAACTCCTGGTTGTTTGCTGGGCTCATGGCTGTCCCCCCCAACCCCCAGAAAATTAAGTTTCCAAGTCAGAGTGCCTATGTTGTGGCCGACGGACATCAAAGTGAGGTCACAGTTTGCAATGTGTCCTTCAGAAGCGTACCTTTCTTCATCCTTGTTGCTGGTTTGTATGTGGACAGAATGGCTGGGCTTTCTCTAGTGGCTCCCTTGGATTTTGAAGCCACCTTGGGAATGTCCCCCTCCCCAAAGGCTGTTGAGTTCTGAGGTGAAGTGACTGAATGAGTGAATGAATGAGTGCTCTTACCTCATCGGTGGACTCATCCATTTGATGGACTACCAGGTGGCCACCATAGGCAGGTGGGGCGTGGCTAAGGGAAGGCCCCTGGGGTGTGGCCTTAGGGACCGGCTGTCCTTGGCCCCTTCCTCTCTGCTTCCCTGCTGCCTAGAGTTTTCTCCTACCACACCCTCCCGCCATCAAGTTTCTGCTGATTTTGAGCCAGTTAACCTGTGGACTGAAACTCTGAGCCCCAGAGCCAAAATAAACATTTCCTCTCCTAAGCTGTTCCTGTCAGGTGCTTTGGTCAGTGATGAAAATCTAACAGAATGGAAGCCACAGATGAAAAACACCTGGGAAGAGCCTTGGTTCCTGACTCCTGGGAAACACCCCTGTACTTCCTGAAGGTGAGCTATCCACGTCTCTCTTACTTAAGCCAGCTGTTATTAATCCTTACAGCTGAATTTAATCCTTGCTAACATGGGGTCCCAATGCCAGTCTGTGATGACTTTTCCCAACAACTGAAATCTCCTTTCCCTTCCACACGCGGAATCATCAGATAAGGCCAAAAAAAAAAAAAAAAAAAAAAAAAAAAAAAAAAAAAAAAAAAAAAAAAATCCGAGACAGAAATTAAGATCTCTCATTACTAATTAAGGTAACTGGGGAAGTGGGCAAACTGGTGGGCAAAGGGCTCCACACTCCACTGCTGAGATGGGTAGATGACCCCTCCTGTTACTGGCTAATGGGTCTGCTAGACAGACACTCTGGGCTGAGCAATTCTACTGTACGGGCCTGTCTTGAACATCAGCTTCCCTACCCTCTCCAGACGGTACCAAATGTCCAACTAGGGGAAATTGGCCTCATAATCACAGCTTTCTTCTCCAATAAAAATGCCTATTTCCACAGGCAGGAAGTTCCCGGAGAGAAAACCCAGAAGGAACTGGGCATTTAATGTTCAGTTCCTTTCCCAAACTCGTTATCAGAAGGCCAGCTCTTTTCTTTGGCAGAGGTGCCTGAGGCAGTGGGGGAGCTAAGAGGGCCAAGCTAGTCATTTCCCCTACAGCCTAAGCTTTCAAATGTTAGCTGGAAATAGTGGGAATGACGGCCGGACAGTTACTTTAATTGGAATAAAGCAGGGGAATGAGGAAGCCTCAATGAAGAATGATAAAGCCACTGAAGTCAAGGGCAGCTGGTACTGCTCCGAGTCCACTTGTGTGCCCCGAGTGGCTGTGGGTGTTTCCAGGAGCAAGTGTGTTTGTGCATGCACACACACATGTGCACAAGCCTCCTGAGGCCAAGACCTAGGAGCCCCTCAGAGCTCTTAGGAAGAGAGCTGCCTGCCAGTCACCAGCAATAGATACGAACCTCAGTAGGCATGCACAGAGAGTGGGAGTGGGCTGGGGACTGCGGATGTGGCTCAGTGGGAGAGTGCTTGCCAGGCACGCATGAAGCCTGGGGTTCAATTCCTGGGTACCACCAAAACAAAAAACAAAAAACAAAAAACAAAAAAACAAAGTGAAACAAAAACAAAAAACCGAGTGATAGAGGAGAAAAGGAAGGGCTGGGAAACTAGCTCACAGGACACTCATCAGTCTAAAAAGAGACCAAACACCAGAAGATGGAGTGACGGAGATACTTCATTTATGTGACACATTTACAATTTACAGAGAATTTCCACTGACATGATTTCATTTTACTCTGAGAACAATGTACAACGATTTCATTTTACTCTGAGAACAATGTACACCGCGGACGTTTGTCACATTTCACAAGTCAGGAATTGCTGCTCACCTTTGGCAATGCTCCCTTGGTTTTCGGGACACCTCCTTTAGTTTTTCTCTTCTTCCATTACTTCTCAGGAAAGGCTTTTTCTTCTGCATTCCCCTTACATAGCGCGCTGGGGCCTCCCCTCTTCTATACCTTTTACACGAGGTGACTTAATCATCACATCCAGCAAACCTAACCACATTCTCATGATTTAACCGTCACACCTACCAGGTCTATCATAGAGATCAGAACTTCCCATGAGCACCTGACCTGCACATGCACAGCTTCCTGCCTAAGCTCTTACTTTAAGCATGTCCAACACTTATTTTACCCCACACTTGCTGTTCCTCCTGTATCCCCCATCTTGTCAAACTGTACCACCAACTAGCCTGATGAAAGTGGCCCCTGCAGCTTTTCTTTGGCGATTCCAGTAACAGCTTTTTTGTAGAAAGCAAGGGGGGGGGGGGAGATAGCTCAAGGCTGAGCACTCTGATTACCAGTCCCCAATCTCTAGAACTGAGCAAGCAGGGGCTGTGCAGGGAGGACCTGGTGTCCAGCAGAGGGCAGGGCTGGCAAAAGCCACTGGAGCTGAGTACGTGAATCCTAAAACACGTGGAATTTAATATTTAAAATTTGGATTTTTATTCTTAATTTCAAATTGCTTCAAATCTTCCTTTGAAAGCAAAAGAGGTTTCAAATATGAATTCAAATAATGCTCATGAGAATCCTGTATGACAGACGAGCCAGCTTTTTATCAGTCTTGTTTTGCAATCACCTGATCACTGATTTGTCAGACATTTATCAAGCACAAGGGCCAGGCACGGCACAAGGTGCTGACACAACAATGATTACGACAAAGTCCCTCAAGGAGTCACAGTCTAATGGTAAACTACTCTAATGAGTAAACTGAGGCACAGAGTGGCAAATGACTTACCCACTGAGGTAGAAATAGCTAGGTGCTTGGAAGGGGAATAGAGCTGGGAATAGAGAGGGCAGGGCACAACTCACTGTAAGTAAAACCCCTCTGACTGAGGAGCTAGGCTGTACACAGACACAATACAAAATGTGCTTGCAAAAAGCTTAACATGGGTTCCAATTTCACCATGATTTGTGTTTCAGGGAATTAAGCTATGACCTGATGGCATTTTTACACTTGCCCCCAAAGGCTTGGGACATGCCACCAATCAGCTGGGGCACAGTAACTCTGAAGTATCCGACTCCAATTTCAGTGCTGGGAACCATATTAAAATACTTTAATTAAACCCAGGAACTTAAATGTATAGTACATTTATGATACTTCTACATGTAGAAGTTTGGAAAAAGTCTCCTCTAACCCTCCATCCAGAGGATTTTAATAAGTTATAGATACCAAGGAAATTAGAGCATTTGTCTGTCACTTTCGATATATACAATATTTTGGCTGTACAGGGTGAAAAGTGTCTCTTGGGCATATTTTGTAAGTAATCTAAACATTATACAGATATATACAAAGACATCACATTTAGATCCGTGTGTACACCTAGCCAATGTACAACACTTAACTGCAAACGTGAACCAGTGTAAGGCAATTTCTTCTGTGATACACGACGACATAATCCTTTAGGGGAGGACAGAGCCCAGGAAGAGCTGTCTGTGCTGGGTCCGCTTTCATGATACTCTTTGTGATGAAGTTATTTCAGGAGGCAAGATATCTATTTCACTGACAAAAAGTAGTGAATCACTACAGAGTTGTTTTTGAATGCACAAACCACAATCGAGTATGAGTATCCTAAGTAGCGATCTACTCAGGCGCGCCTGGCCACGATGCCCCTGCTGAGGGCAAGAGTGCGTCTTAGGTGATTTATTGCTCTGAGAATCAAACTGATGCATAATTCATCCATGTAGGATGTTCCAAAAGAATTCAATCCACGAATTCGCCAAAGCTGTCAGTTGCTAACTTCAAGTAATTCTTCGCTTTGCCGCGGAGGACTTTCTTCTGAAAAAGGACACCAAGAGAGGAGTTCTGAGTGCCAGCTTGCAAGGCAGGCAGGCCACAGAGCATGAGCTTCACCGCTTAGGAAAAAGCACCCTGGTTCAAGATATTTCACATCAGTGGCAGAAGGTGGGTTTTTCCATTCTCACAGAATAAATGAAAGCCCAGCTAGAGGATGCAGAAGGCTTTCCCTACTCAGCGGCCACCACCAGCCGGGCTCCACAGGGGCCACTAATGTGCTTTCACTGACCTCAAAACTGTGTGGAACTCAATGACAAAGTGTTCAGGGATATTCGAAACTACAGTAAGAATAATTTTGCAATGCTTTTAAAACATGTTTTTGGGGATAGGAAGAGCAAAAAAATCCTAAGGCTGTAATCTGCAATCATGCTATTATATACTTTAAGTTTCTCTTTACCTTTCTTAGGGGATTCTGGACGCTTGCTTTTAGAGGAAGAGGTCCCTGCTCCTTCAGAGGTCTTCCTGTTGGAGCGCTTCTGCTCCACCTCACACAGGTACACGTCGATGGGCCCTTTGGTGCTCCTGATGTGCACTGTGACGGAGTCCTGACAAGGGACACACAAAACAGCGGATGAATAACCGTGGCCACCCATGGCTTTTCACTTATTACGTGAACTCTCAAGGAACCTCCCAGAAAATTTAGATCCCAGTAGTTTCTTCCATATAAAGAAAAATTATGTTAACTGTAGTCACATTAAACCATCGACCAGTTTGCAGTTAGGACAGCTACTTGATCATGCAGTAATGGGTTCAGAGCCGCTGAGTGACTCCCTCAGTTCTGAAAAGCCTCTTTCTCTACTCCAGGGGCTGGGCCTGCAAGGAGGCCAGGCTGCAGAGTCAAAAGTCAGCTCGTTCTTGATGACAAAGAACTCTAGAACACTCCATGGTCACGTATGGTAACAGTGAGTTTGGATTTCCACACCAATGAGGTACTGAGATAATAGGAAGGGCTATTCTCTAGTTGAATAAAATTAAATCAAAATATACCTTGCGCTAAAAACAACACACACACATACACACACAAACTGTAATATAGAGGACTTTTATTAACTATGATTTTCACATCCTTTGGCTTCATTTATTTTCTCAGGAATAATCATAATGCTTTCCCCATAAGAAATGAGGAGACTGGGTGCTTCTACTGGTACTCCTCTCTGTGATCTCATAAAAGTGTGTTGGGTAAGATGCAGCATCTCAGAGGGTCTCTGGTAACTTCTGGGTACCAGACAGGTGGGCTAGAGAACTTATGTGCTCAGCTGCTGTAGCGCGAGTGAGGTGTAGTTTGAATAGTGAACCTTTACCATTTAAGAGACATTTATAAACAATCCAAGAGAACAATATTACGTTGCTCTGAACCGGCAGTCAGCTGGGACTTCGCATTCCACTAAATCAAGGGTTGGCAGATTTCTTCTATAAAGAGTGAGACAGTAAATACTCCTGGCTGTGCAGGCCATGCCATCTCTTCACAACCACTCAACTCTGCCAGTGATGTGAAAACAGCCAGAGGTAGTATCTAAACAAACGGTCTGTGGCTGTGTCCCAATAAAACGATTTACAAGACCAAGTGGGAGGCCAGCTCTGACCTGAGGGCTGCTTCGCCAACCTGCAGGAATCAGAGGCCTCTCCCAGATCTCTACGGATTCAGACTCCACTGACCCCAGCTCGCTCTCCTTTCCTGATAAGAACAGCCAGCCGAGAGGGCCTGCGAGCACACGCTTCTAAAAAGGCCTTAAGAGGAGCTTCTGGCATGAATAAAGGCTCGGCAAGAGTTCGCAGTTAGTCTGAAGCAGGTGAAAGCATTGGGGAAAAACCCCCAAAGCCACCGATTCCTGCAGAACCGACTAACACGCATCAAAGTAAGGAAGCACTGAAAGACTGGTGGTTTTTTAAATTTTTTAAAAAGTTTCAACATCTCTGAAACGACTCACACTAAGTAAAAACATTACTTGGACACTTGGAATGTTTCCCAATCCAAATAAAACAACCAAGAAACATCACCAACAAGTCATAATTTGTTCGTGACTGAGGCACAATCAAGCTGCTCCTTAAGGGGCGTGACGGTAACGCGTCTCACTTGGACAGCGGGCTGCTGGGGAGGAGGGAGGAAGGCGATGAGTGCTCCTCACTACAGACAGCAATGGAGAGGACTCGCTACGAGCAGGGCTTGATGGTGTCCCAAGAACAGCCACCTTCCTTGCTTTTGACTCCATCCTTACCAAGCAGCCTTCTGATGACAATTATCTTTCAATACAAACTTTCCTGCAAGGGAAAGAATGTGCTAAGCAGCTGGCAGCTTACAAGAACCTTTACACAGAGACTTTACTTTCCATTTAAAACGTCTAACTTAGTGTTCTAGCTTATTCATTATTAGACTTTTATGAGCTTGGCTAGTAAGTTAATTCCCTAAAGCCCTGGGACCGGGTCTCCTTTCTGGAGCGCCAAGACCGAGGCCCATTCTTGGTGATTTCTCCAAGCAGCGTTATGGCACCCCAGTTAAGAACAAACTGGAGCTGAACTACTGCATCTGAATCTGGTTCCGCCACCTGCTCTCTGATCTTGGGAGCAACTTCATTTTTCTGTGCTCTGGCTTCCTCCTCTCTCTGAAGGCCACAATGATTTCACTTGTTGTATTAGTCAAAACAAGTTAAAATGTTGTAAAGTGGCTTGCGTAGTGTCAAGATACATAGCTAACAAGTACACAATGGCTATCAAGTTACTGCGTTTGCAGATCACAGACCTAGCAGTTGACCACCCTCTCTTTAAACCCATTTTAAGATGCAGGGCTAGCTACCTCTCTGGGAGCAGGAACATCCAGTCTGGTTTCCTCTGGAGCTTTAACAGCAATAACAATCTGCTCGTGAAAGGCTTGAATGCTGTGTATATCTTGATATGTCACATATGCCAGTGTGAAAATCAGTCAAGGATGGATAAGTAGAGCACTATGCATTGGGTAATTTATCCCTCATAATACACAAATACAAGTGTTAGAATAACATTGGTTTTTATGGGATACAAACTCACAACTAAGGAAAACAGTGAAAGAAAAATGATTTCACAGATAATTCTAACTTCATGTATAATTTTTAAGATCATATAAAGTGGTTTTTTTTTTTTTTTTTTGGTGGCACTGGGAATTGAGGGTCATTCTCCCTCCAAGCTACACCCCCAGCTCTATTTTTATTTTGAAACAGGGTCTCACTCGGTTGATGAGTCTATTTGCTGAGACTGTCCTGGATCTTGCAATGCTTTTGTTTCAGCCTCCCACGTACTACGATTATAAGTGTGTGCCACCATGCCCGGCTTAAAGTGTTTTTGTGTCTGTGTGTGTCTGGTACTGGTAACTGAACTCAGGGGAGCTTCACCACTGAGCTACATGCCCAGCTGTTTCTATTTTGAAATAGGATCTTGCTAAATTGTCCTGGTTGAGCCAGGCTGTGGTGGTACACACTGGTAATCCCAGTGTCGCAGGTTCGAGGCCAACCTCAGGAACTTACCAACGCCCTGTTTCAAAATAAAAAAATAAAAAGGGTTGGGGGGTATAGCTCAGAGGTAGAATGACCCTGGGTTTGACCCCCCCCACTACAAAAAAAAAAAAAAATGTTGCCCAGGCTGGCCTTGAACTTGTGATCCTCCTGTCTCAGCCTCCCAAGTACTAGGATTATAGTTATGTGCCACTGTGCTCAGCTAATGTTCTATAATATCTATAATTCAAAGAATTCCTTTAGCTGGGTGTGGTGGTGCACGCTTGTAATACCAGTACTTGGGAGACTGAGACAGGAGAGGAAGATCTGGGTTCGCAGCTAGCCTCAGCTACTTAGTGAGGCCCTCCACAACTTAGTGAGACCCTGTTTCAAAATGAAGAATAAAAATAGGAATGGGGGTATAGCTTGGAGGTAGAATGCCCCTGGATTCAATCCCCAGTATTGCAAAAGAAACAAGAAAAAAAGGATTCCTTTAAATTCAACTACTGTGAGTATGATGACAATTTCTAGAGAAAACCATTAATACAGACCAGTCTGGGTCTGTAACATGAACACAACTCACAAAGGTACAGCCATTTCCCTATTCTTGGGGGATATGTTCTAACCTCAGTGGGTGCCTAACCAGAGTACTATACCCTATGCAAACCGGGTTTTTCTGATACATACATACCTATGATAAAGTTTAACCTATAAATTAGACACAGTAAGAGATTAACAATAATGAATCTAAAGCTTATAAATTATTTCTAGAATTTTCTACTTAACATATTTGGACCATAGTTGACTGTGGGTAACTGAAATCACAAAAAAGGAAAACCACAAATAAGGGGAGACTACTCAAATTCCCACCTATTCACTGTTGAGTATTAGCTCTAAACTTCAGGAAAAGAGGTTTGGGAGCTGGGTGAGAAGGCTCATGCCTGTAATCCCCATGCCAGAGAGGCTGAGACAGGAGGACTGCAGGTTTGAGGTCAGTCCTACCAACTTAGTGAGATAATAAAAAATGTAAAAAGGGCTGGAGGTCAAGCTCAGAGGTAGTCCCCATGGGTCCGATCCCCAGCACCACACAAATAGAGTAAAGGGGGTGGGGGGGCTTAGGCAAGAATCTCCCCAAATGAAAGATAGAAAAAAACGGACGCCCTTGTAAAGGGCGAGCAAGGGTGCAGCAGCATTAAGGTCTGGGGACCCAGGGGAAGGTCAGCACCAAAACAAGCCTTCCTTCAGTGCCCCCAGGCCCCAAGACAGGGAGTTTCAGAGCAGACACGCAGCAACAGTGGATTCTTGTGAACAGCACACAGCTTTCAGAACCACTTCAAGGGTAATTCACTTTGCTTCAGAAAGAGACTTTAGTTCAAATTAGGGAAACAGGATTTTCACAACAGCTAACAAATATTTTATTATACAAAGACTACAAAATAGGAATGAACTCTGCTATTTTAAGTAGAAATGTCAACCTGGGCGGGTCACTATATTACTGAGGTCATCACACAGAATTTAACTTAGGAAATGACATACAAAGTGGCCAAAGGCAACAATGTATTGATTGTGTACCTTTAAAGCTACACTAACAAATCTTACTTTTTTTTTCTTGGAGATGAGGTCTCACTTGTGTACCTTTGAAGCTACACTAACAAATCTTACTTTTTTTTTCTTGGAGATGAGGTCTCACTTGTGTACATTTGAAGCAACACTAACAAATCTTACTTTTTTTTCCCCTTGGAGATGAGGTCTCACTATGCATTGTATCTGTTGTCCGGGCTGGCCTCAAACTCATGATCCTCCTGCCTCACCCTTCCAAGAAGCAGGATTATAGATGTGAGCCACTGCGTCTGTTTTGTAAGTGTCTAAAATAAGCCAGGCATGGTGGTGCACGCTTAATCCCAGTACTTGGGAGGCTGAGACAGGATTGCAGGTTCAAAGCCAGCAACTTAGCAAGGCCCTCCACAACTCAGTGAGACCCTGTTTCTAAATAAGAAATAAAATCAGGCTGGGGGTGTAGTTCAGAGATAGAATGTCACTGGGTTCAATCCTGTGACACAAAATAAATTAAAAAAAATAATAATACATAAATGTCTAAAATACCCTGAAAATATATGCAATCTGCTTTAGAAGCAGATATTATAAAAAGTTACAGACTTAAAGGATATCTTTCATTTTCTTTGTCATCTGTTAACTCAAACAGCTGCTGAGCACAATCCTTAATTAATTCATCCAATGCATCTTCCATGGCTGATAAATCTGAAAGTTCTTCCTGCAGTTTCTTTTGTTGGGGTACCGGTCCAAAACTGTTAAGATCAGATCCTCTTTAGAAGAAAAAAAAGTTAATAACAAATAAGAAACTGCAATTCTACATACGAAAAACAGGGTGCCAAAGTCATCTTAAAATCTTTGAATTTTTCATTTGATGAGACTGCTTTTTCCTGACCCCAAACACTAGCTATTCTAACAGCTTTTTTCTGTGCACATATGTACACACGTCCCATGCCTATGTCTTAATCTAAGGTCTTCTCCGTGGGATTCTTCCTGGTCATGTCAAGCCACTTGCAACTGCCTTGTGGACAGTAAGTCTGCCCCCCTCCCCCAGCTTCTACTTTTTTTTTTTTAAACATTCAGGGCAATGTGTTTACAAAGTGATATCAACACCTGATCTTCACCATAATCACCTAGGGTACCTGCCAAGGACGTAGATTCCTAATCCTCCCCAGAACTACTGACTTACGATGCCTGGACGGGAGGCCTCAGCGACCTGAGATCACTGTTTTAACCTTACTAGATGCCCCCTCCCCATATCACTCAAAAGTAAGGAAACACTAAAAAACAAAACAAAAAAACCAAACCACTATATAATCAGATGTCCCCTTCTTATGAGCTTAAAAAGCAGAAAAGAAGCTAATCTTATTCTATTTAAATTTCTCCATAATATCAACATGATATTCTATGGCTGGGCTCTTATTTAGACCTAAACATGAAAAGAACAACTTTGTGGGACAGTGTAAGGAAATCTTACAGGATCATTTTCCAACAAGAATCATGTCTTCTTTTGTCTTACATTGCCAAACACTGTGAATGTCTCATACAGGTTGAGCCTGTGATTGTTACTTAACTAGACAAAAAGCAATAAAACATTTTAAACCAACTCACATCCACCGAATGTGGTTCTTGGATTTCTTTTCCACAAGGGCGATTCCATCCAAGACGTTGGTGATGTCGTACACTCTTCGTTTGCGCACTCCCAGTTTTGTTGCAACCTTGTTTAAGTCAAGAATGCCCCCAGGAGCAGATCTGACAAGATCCATAAATTTTCGAGTTAAATAAACCAGTGATACATCAAAACGAGGTCTCTTCACTTTTAGAGCTTCTGGGAAATAAAGTGAACACAGTCATAAGATGGTAAGTAACATTTCTCAAATCATTTAAGTATTTATTTCCTTTTGATCAGAAAGCATAGACATCTACAGAAATTCCTACACATTGACCAGGTCATAACTGATTTCTATGAAATAAGCTTTTCAAATGGATAAAAAATGTATGGACTTATCCCAGGTCTAAAACAAAAAGCTCAATCAAGGAGTATTTAAGATATGCAACTAGTTCCCCATGAACACATTCCTTTTTAGAAGTCTCCTGTCTCAGCCAGGCATGGTGGCACACACTTGTAATCCCTGTACTTGGGAGGCTGAGATAGGAAGATTGCAGGTTTGCAACCAGACTCAGTTACTTAGCAAGGCCCTCTCCAACTTAGTGAGACCCTGTTTAAAAACAAAGAATAAAATAGGACTAAAATAGCTCAGAAGTAGAAGGCCCCTGGTTTCCATGCCCAGTACCCTCCTCCCCCTGCAAAGAGTCTACTGTCTCTTAGCAGTACAGTAAGTTTACATTTGCATCATACCATTTTTCAGGAATAGCGAAATTATTCTTAAAAATTATTTTCAAAATTAAATTTCTCCTTTGGTCTTTTTTTTTTTTTTTTTTCTTTCCTGGTACTGGGGATTGAACTCAGGGGCATTTTACCTCCGAGCTATACCCCCCACCCTATTTTTTATTCTTTATTTTGAAACAGGGTCTCACTAAGTTGCGGAGGGCCTCATTAGGTAGCTGAGGCTGGCTGCAAACCCGGATCCTCCGGTCTCAGCCTCCCAAATGCTAGGATTACAAGCGTGCGCCACCATGCCCGGCTTCCTTTGGTCTTTTATGCTAAATCATACTTTAGAAAGCAGAGTCAGAGACTTGGCTTTATTATTATTGTTGTTACTTTTTAATGTTTCTATCCATGTCTTAGAATAACCCTATCTTGTGAAGTTTTTGAAGGAGTCCAAACTAGTTTTTGATTGGGACAATCATGATACATTTTGAGGAAAAGTGGTGTATCTATTATTAAAAATTTCATTACCCTATATTAACAGATAAGCATATGAAGGGAAAAAACTTAATTCCCTCATTCATTCACTTATTACAACAATTTGGGGTCTTCATAAACACAAAACACCAATATACACAGACACACACATACATGTGTATGTATAATTTTTAAAAGAAAAACTAGGAACATACAATTTTGAAACACTCAATATTGTAGACATTCTGACATGTCAACAAATGCATTTCATTATTAGTGACTGCATATTTGTTTTTTACCTTAGTGAGGTTCAGTGTCACACAAGCACACATGCACACAGCTCTTGGTGTATTTCCTGACACCCCACCTGTTCCCCCTCCTCCTCCCCGCACGTTAGTGAAATTGGTGGAAATACCTCCATATATTGCCGTAGCATTATCTGAACTGCTTCCTTCTTTTAGTCCTTTTTTCCTTCCCTGTCTCCCTTTCCTAGTCCTCTACTATTAGACACTAACGTCCCTTCTGTTTCCTGGGGAAAAACCTAACTCTTGCCTGATCTCACTTAACATAATACTCTCGTTTTCCTGCAATGACACAGTTTTGCTCTTCTTTATGGTTGGTAGAACCTCACTGTGTACACACACCGCATTTTCTTTACCCACTCATCTGCTGACAGACACCTGGGGTGGGCCCATAATTTGGCTATGGTGAATTATGCTGCTACAAATACAGGTATATGTGTATCATGGCAGTATTCTAACTTTAGTTCTTTTGGAAGAATACTAAGAAGTGGAATAGCTGGGTCATAAGATGCTTCCTTTCCTAGTTTTGAGGCACCGCCACACTGATCTCCACAGTGGTGGTACTAATCTATAACCCCACCAGCAGTGTGTAGGAACTCCTGCTCCCTATGTCTTTGCCAGCATTTGCTCCTGCTTGTATTTGTGATGACCAAATGGCTGTATGTTAACTGTATGGAATATCTGCTGAAGTTATTCCAAAAGTGGAAATGTGTCCAACTTTACTATTTTTGCACACTTAACCTCCAACCTCCTTGTTGCAAAAGTATTGCATGTACTTGTAACTTTCCTAGAGTAAGTTCCAAGATGCGGGATTGCTGAGTGCAAGGAATTCTTAGAGATTTTGGTATGTGTGGCTGAACTGCCGCCCAATTTTATGCGGTGTATGAGAACTTCATCTCGTGTGCCTGTACATTATCACTCTTTTTATCTTTTCCAACTTACTACTATGAAAAAGCTCTCATGGATTGCAGAGGAGGTAATTTTTAAAAAGATTTAGTTGCTAATGTGATACAGAGTACATCATTTCTCCCAGAGTCAGTGTCTTCAAAGAGAGGTCCACCTTCTCCCCAACAGTGGCGCTGCTTCACTCAGAGCCAACAGTGCGGAGCTCGGGTGTTACAAGACCGCTGGAGTTGCACTAAGCAGCAAAGAACCTGTTGTACAATATCAATGCTTCCCTATTATACCTCTTCCTAAATTTAAGATTAAATAATAAGTTAGGAATTTAGCAGTTTTTAAAATTGGAAGTAAGCCAGTTGTGGTGGCTGCTTGTAATCTCAGTACTTGAGAGGTTGAGATAGGAGGATCACAGGTTCAAGGACAGCCTCAGCAAGTAGTGAGACTCTCATCAACTCAGTGAGATCTTGTTTCCAAATAAGAAATAAAATCGGGCTGGGGGTGTAGCTCGAAAGTACAATGCCTCTGGGGTTCCATCCCCAGTACCACAAAAAAAGGGGAAAAAAGGGAAGTAGAAGAAAGTCACAATTCTATACTGGAAGATCATAAATGAGAAACTAAATTTAACAGCATATATTTAGGCCAGGTGTGGTGGCATATGCTTGTAGTCCCAGTACTTGGGAGCCTAAAACAGGAAGGTCACAGGTTCAAGGCAAGTCTCAGCATCTTAGCCAGACAGGTTCAAAATTTAAAAACAAATAAACAAACAGAGCTGGGTTTGTGCCTCTGAGGTAGAATGCCCCTGTGTTCAATCCTCAGTACTAACCAATCAACCCCCACAGGAACATGTATTTAATTATGCACATTAACAAGATACAGCCTTACAAGCTCAGGATAAGAACAAATCTAACTGAGCATCTACAGCATGAGAGTTGCTGAGGGGATATAAATGGGACTAAAAAGGGTTTCCAGCTCAGGGAGTCTCATCTTTGCTGGACTGGGAAACTGGAGATCTCTAATCGGAGCACGCTGGGCAGAGCACAGGATGGTGGAGAGCAGGCGTTCCCGCCCTGTCAAGGGAGGCAGTGGAAACAGCAAGTCAAAGTGGCACTGAGAACAGGGAGTGCCCAGGTGGCTGGTGCAGCATTGGCAATGGACGGGGGCAGCAGCGGAGCACTGGGGACGGGCTGTAGCCTTCAGGGAGAAAAGACCTCAAGGGCCTTGCTTTCCTCCTGTCCCTTCTCTACTGCCCTATTACTTTGGAAAATATGAAGTAGTTTACACATTTGATAGAAATAAATAAAACCAAACATACGACGAGTCAGGGTTTTCTCTCTAGGCTATAGGGCACCACTGTAGAGGCTGGGTTGAATGATACAACCCCATTTCTGCATCAGAAAACCCACGCGGGCAGCAAAACAGAAGGGAGTGGAAGAGCCTACTAGTAACTTCAGTCTCAGAGAGCTGGGCCCTGGACTGAAGACTGCAGGTTCAGAGCCGAATCCTGCCTCTCAGCAAGTTACTTCTCTGGACCTCAGTTCACTCGTTTATAAAATATGGGATGTAATCAACACCTGTGTTTTGAAGTGTGGTAATTCATGTAAAGAGCTTATATAATGCCAGGCCCTGTACTAGGCTCAATAAATGTTAGGTATTATTCATTCTAAGTTGAGGGTATGGAACAGATGAAACAATACCTAAAGATAAAGCTGACCGAACCTGGCGACCAACAAGTGACACTGGCAGGGACCGAGTTAAAAGTTAACGGTTGGTATCTGTAAACTTTGTATTTGGTGTGGGCATCTATGCATTAAGAATCCACTGAGATAAGGATCCAATTAAGAGGAAATCAGGGTTGGGACAGGAACTAGAGCACCCTCACTAAACATTAACCCTGCAGGGATCAGGACGGACAGCCAAGGGGACTGCAGGAAACCAAGCGGGCAGCACCTAATAATTTCTCTCACAAAGTAGTTTTGAGAAAATGTCCTAAACAGAGATTGCTCTGTTTATTTTCTGCAGCACTGGGAATTGAACCCAGGACCTCACCAATGCCAGGCAAGCAGACTACCTCTGAACTACAGCCCCAGTCCTTTTGAAGTTTTATTTTGAGACAGGGTTAAACTGCCTTGGTTGGTCTCAAACTTATGATACTCCTGCCTCAGCCTCCCTAACAACTGGAATTAACAAGTAAGCACCAACATACCCATTTTATTTTTAATTGGCCAATAGTAACTATATCTATTTATGGCTACAATGTAATGTTCAAGATATGTATACACTAAGGCTAAGGAGCATTTCTATCACCCTAAATATTTATCACTTCTTTGTGGGAAGA
>PVLC010024618.1:0-24461 GCA_004027655.1 Graphiurus murinus | reverse complement strand
AAAAAAAAAAAAAAAAAAAAAAAAAAAAAAAAAAAAAAATAGGACTGGGGGTATAGCTCGGAGGTAGAATGCCCCTGAGTTCAATCCCCAGTACTGCAAAAATAAAAATAAAAAATAAAAAAAATAAACAGTATCCCACAAACTAAAATCTAAAGGCAAGACAGCATCTTAGCCACTGCAGAGGAGTGAGTTCCTGGTGGCAGGAACCCCCACTGGGAAGGTGCAGAGACCTTTCTCCTGGCTCAGGCCCCAGGACAGACAGCTGCGAGTCCCTTGTCCTCTCTGTCTTAAGATGCTCCAAAGGAGCCGGGCAGAGCTGGGCGTGGTGGCGCACGCTTGTAATCCCAGCATTCGGGAGGCTGAGACCGGAGGATCCGGGTTCGAGGCCAGCCTCAGCTACCTAGTGAGGCACTCCGAAACTTAGTGAGACTCGGTTTCAAAATAAAGAATAAAAAATAGGGCTGGGGGTACAGCTCAGAGATAGAATGCCCCTGAGTTCAATCCCCAGCACCGCAAATAAATAAATAAATAAATAAATAAATAAATAAATAAAGGAGCCGGGCGTGGTGGTGCACGATTGTAATCCCAGCATTTGGGAGGCTGAGAACAGAGGATCCAGGTTTGCGGCCAGCCTCAGCTACCTAGTGAGGCACTCTGCAACTTAGTGAGACCCTGTTTCAAAATAAAGAATTAAAAAAAATACGGCTGGGGGTATAGCTCGGAGGTAGAATGCCCCTGAGTTCAATCCTCAGTACTGCATTAAAAAAAAAAATAGGGTTGGGAGCCAGGTGTGGTGGCGCAGACTTGTAATCCCAGTAGTTGGGAGGAGGCTGATACCGGAGGATCTGGGTTCCTGGCCAGCCTTAGCTACTTAGTGAGGCCCTCTGCAACTTAGTGAGACCGTGTTTCTTTTTTTTTTTTTTTTTTTCCAGTACTGGGGATTGAACCTATTTCAAAAATAAAGTATAAATTGACTCTGTTTCAAAAATAAAGTGTAAATCGGGTGTGGTGGCGCAGGCTTGTAATCCCAGCATTCAGGAGGCTGAGACTGGAGGATCCAGGTTCTCGGCCAGCCTCAGCTACCTAGTGAGGCACTCCGCAACTTAGTGACACCCTGTTTCAAAATAAAGAATAAAAAAAAAATAGGGCTGGGGGTATAGCTCAGAGGTAGAATGCCCCTGAGTTCAATATCCAGTACCGCAAAATATATATATATATATATATATATATATATATATATATATAATAAAAAAATAAACCAGGCGTGGTGGCGCAGGCTTGTAATCCCAGCATTTGGCAGGCTGAGACCAGAGGATCTGGGTTTGAGGCCAACCTCAGTTAGGTAGCTAGTGAGGCACTCCGCAACTTAGTGAGACCTGTTTCAAAATAAAGAATAAAAAATAGGGCTGGGGGTGTAGCTCAGAGGTAATGACCCTGGGTTCAATCCCCAGTACTGCAAAATAAATACATAAATACATAAATAAATAAAAAATAGGGCTGGGGGTGTAGCTCGGAGGTAGAATGCCCGAGTTCCATCCCCAGTACTGCAAAAAAAAAAAATAGGGCTGTGGGTGCAGCTCGGAGGTAGAATGCCCCTGGGTTTCATCCGCCAGTACCACAAAAGAAGAAAAAAGAAATACTCAGTCTTCTGTATTTTGGTGCTGAGGATGGAACCCAAGGGGATTCTACCTCTGAGCTGCACTCCTAGCCCCATATTATTTTTATTTTGAAACAAGGTCTCTCTAGGTTAATGAGACTCTCCCTATTTGCTGAAGCTGTCCTCAAACCTGTAATCCTCTGGTCTCAGCCTCCGAAGTACTGGAATTACAAGCGTGGCCACCGCGCCTGGCCGAAACGTTCAGTTTTAAATAGTTTACACAAGTAACACTGAGCACAGTCTTGGCGGCGGAGAGAGAAAGAGCAGGTCAGGCCGAAGGAGGAGCAGGTAGGAAGGCCCAGAGCTGAGCCGGAATGAAGCAGGAGAGCCACAGCGAGGGGGTGGGGAGGGGGGCAGCTGGCTGCGCCCTGTGGGCCTTTATGAGGTCTTTGTTTTGTTTTGTTTTGTGAGATGGAGCCCCCGAGGGTTCTGAGCAGAGGAGAAGCATGCCTAACATTTCAGGTAGGAAGAGATTTCGTGTTGGGAATGAGGTGCTTACAAAACTGTTGGAGGAACTGGAGGAGCCGGCTCCAGGCTGGGCCTCCGGGAACAACAGGACCCGCTGCTGGCCTCTGTCCCAGTGAGGGAGGCAGGGAGGCAGGAGCCCGCCAGGGACCGGAGGCTGGCACCGCCATCCCTGCATCTCCGGGTGGCCCATGGCGTGCACACACTTCCTCCCCTTCCTCTCTCCCTTCAAATTTCACTTTCTTTTTGGAGGTTTAATTCACGTCTGAACTGTAGTTTAAAGGAGTGGGGAACCCGGGCGTGGTGGCGCACACTTGTAATCCCAGTCCTTGGGAGGCTGAGACCGGAGGATCCAGGTTCGAGGCCAGCCTCAGCTACCTAGTGAGGCATTCTGCAACTTAGTGAGACCCTGTTTCAAAATAAAGAATAAAAAATAGGGCTGAGAGTATAGCTTGGAGGAGACTGTCCCTTGGTTCAATCCCCAGTACTGCAAAAATAAAATAAAATAAAATAAAAAATAAAAGGAGTGTTGGACGGGGGGCAAGGGGGACAACCTCAGCAACTTAAAGGGGGGGTGCCCAAAGCCCCTTACTCTTTATGTGACACTCCCAAGACCAGGCCAGGCCCCGCTGCCCACTTGCCGCGCTTCCTGGGGCTCCAGGGATGTCCCCTCGCCATGCCCCGGTAGAGCTACTGATTGGTAAGGTGCTGAGGAAACCAGAACATCATGGAGTAGTATGTGTCCCACCTCTTCTTCAGTTATTTCTTTCTCCTGAGCTTGGACAGGACCTGGGCTTTCTGGGGATCCAGCCCTGAAGGAGAGAAACGGCAGAATCCATGGCAACCCTTTCTTTTTCTGTTTTCTTTTTGGTACTGGGGATCTAACCTATCTAACCTGGGGCATTCTACCTGCGAGCCACACCTCCAGCCTGTGTGTGTGTGTGTGGTTTTGTGGTGTTAAGGATTGAATCTAGGAGCATTCTACCTCTGAGCTACACCCCCAGCCCTATTTTATTTATTTATTTATTTATTTATTTATTTATTTATTTACTTACTTACTTATGTTTTGCGGTACTACGGGTTGAACTCAGGGGCATTCTACCTCCGAGCTATACCCCCAGCCCTATTTTTTATTCTTTATTTTGAAGCCGAGTCTCACTATGTTGCGGAGGACCTCACTAGGTAGCTGAGGCTGGCCTCGAACCCGGATCCTCTGGTCTCAGCCTCCCGATTGCTGGGATTACAAGCGTGCGCCACCATGCCCGGCTCCTTTATTATTCTTTTTTTTTTTTTGCGGTACTGGGGATTGAACTCGGGCATTCTACCTCCGAGCTATACCCCCAGCCCTATTTTGTATTCTTTATTTTGAAACAGGGTCTCACTAAGTTGCAGAGAGCCTCACTAGGTAGCTGAGGCTGGCCGTGAACCCGGATCCTCCGGTCTCAGTCTCCCGAATGCTGGGATTACAAGCGTGCGCCACCACGCCTGGCTTTTAGTCTTTATTTTGAGACAGGGTCTCACTAAGTTGCAGAGGGCCTCACTAGGTAGCTGAGGCTGGCCGAGAATCCGGATCCTTCAGTCTCAGCCTCCCAAATGCTGGGATTACAAGCGTGCGCCACCACGCCCGGCTTATTTTTTATTTTGAAAAAGGATCTTGTTGGGTTACCGAAGGTCTTACTAAACTGCTGAGACTGGCTTCAAACCTGCAGTCCTGTCTCAGCCTCCCAGCTACTGGGATCTGATCAGATCTCAGGCATGGCCCACCACACCCGGCTGGGGCCCTCCTTTGCACGTGAGAATATTTCCCTGGAAAGTTGGAAGCAGAGAGGCCCTCCTCCTGCTCTCGGCGTGCCAGGCTTGCTGGCAGCCAAACTTGTGGTCAGCCTGGCCTCGAGGCCCCATCCTGCCAGAGGACCAGATGCACCAGTCACTGGGTGGCTGTCCAGAGGAGTAGTCAGACACCATGTGACCGGGTGACCCTACCTCTGGCTTGCCTGGCTCAGTCCCAGTTGCTATGGGCCAAGTTTATGCCCACGGTCTGCTCCTAACTATTAAGTTTGTGTGTGTGTGTGTGTGTGTGTGTGTGTGTGTGTGTGTGTGTATGTGTGTGTACGGTACTGGGGATGGAACCCAGGGGCATTGTACCTCCGAGCTACACCTCCAGCCCTATTTTTTAATTTTTATTTATTTATTTATTTATTTATTTATTTATTTATTTTTTGTGGTACTGGGGATTGAACTCAGGGACATTCTACCTCCGAGCTACACCCCCAGCCCTATTTTTTATTCTTTATTTTGAAAAAGGTCTCACCAAGTGGCAGAGGACCTCACTAAGTAGCTGAGGCTGGCTGCAAACCTGCGATCCTCCTGTCTCAGCCTCCCTAGTACTGGGATGACAAGCGTGCGCCACCACACCAGGTCATAAGTAAGTATTACTAATGCCCCCTTCCGCGCTGAAGTGTCTTGCTCCTCTGCTAAAGCTGAGCGTGCATATCTCCTGTGCTCCAGTAACTCTCCTAAGCACATACCCAGCAGACATCTGCACATCTATTCATCAAGACGTGTCCTAGAACGCTCAAGGCGCCACTCTGTAACAGCCCCAGACCAGAAAGTATTCAAATGCCCTGGGGCAGCGTGCATACATCAGTTGTGGTCCATTCACACCATGTAAGTATGCAGCCCTGAGAGAGAACATTCTAAAGCCACGTGCAACAGAATGGATTAATCTCACAGATGTGATGCGAGCCAAGGAAGCAGAGGGAGTGTGTGTGTGTGCACCACGTGACTCCACAGGACGGCCACAGATTCAGCTCAGTCTACTTTGTAAAAGTGCATCCAGAGCCAGGCATGGTGGCGCACGCTTGTAATCCCAGCATTCGGGAGGCTGAGACCAGAGGATCCGGGTTCGTGGCCAGCCTCAGCTACCTAGTGAGGCACTCCGCAACTTAGTGAGACTCGGTTTCAAAATAAAGAATAAAAAATAGGGCTGGGGGTGTAGCTCGGAGGTAGAATGCCCCTGAGTTCAATCTCTAGTGCCACAAAAAAAAAAAAAAGTGCATCCAGAGCCAGGCGAGGTGGCGCACACTTGTAATTCCAGCATTTGGGAGGCTGAGACTGGAGGATCTGGGTTTGAGGCCAGCCTCAGCTACCTAGTGAGGCCCTCCACAACTTAGTGAGACCCTGTTTCAAAATAAAGAATAGAGCCGGGCGTGGTGACGCACGCTTGTAATCCCAGCATTTGGGAGGCTGAGACTGGAGGATCCGGGTTCGCGGCCAGCCTCAGCTACCTAGTGAGGCACTCTGCAACTTAGTGAGACCCTGTTTCAAAATAAAGAATAAAAATAGGGCTGAGGGTATAGCTCAAAGGTAGAGTGCCCCTGAGTTCAATCCCCAGTACCGCAAAAAAACAAAAACAAAAACAAAAAAAGTGCATCCAGTTGAACACATAGGATGTCTGTGTTTTCTTTTTTTCATGGTTCTGGGGATTAAACCCAGGGGCATTCTACTGAGTTACACCCCCAGTCCTATTTTATTTTTATTTTGAAACAGGGTCTTGCTAGGTTAATGAGAGTCTCACTACTCGCTGAGGCTGTCCTCAGACCTGCGATCCTCCTGTCTCAGCTTCCCAAGTATTGGGATTACAAATGTGTGCCACCACCCCAGCTTGCATGCATGCATACACATACATACATACATACATACATATATGCACATGGTGCTGGTATATGCATATGGTGCTGGAGATTGAACCCAGGGGTGTTCTACCTTACTTTTTATTTTGAAACAGGGTCTCACTAAATTGTAAGGTAAGGCTAGCCTTGAACCTGCAATCCTCCTGTGAGGATCTCTTAATTTGGAAACAGAGTATCACTAAGTTGAGGAAGGCCTGGCTAAATGAGCTGGCTTCGAACCTGAGATCCTCCTGTGTCAACCTTCCAAATACTGGGATTACAAGCGTGCACAACTTTGGCTTGCATTTTCTTTTTTTTTTTTTTTTTTTTTGCGGTACTGGGGATTGAACTCAGGGGCATTCTACCTCCGAGCTATACCCCCAGCCCTATTTTTTATTCTTTACTTTGAAACCGGGTCTCACTAAGTTGCGGAGTGCCTCACTAAGTAGCTGAGGCCGGCCGCGAACCCGGATCCTCCAGTCTCAGCCTCCCAAATGCTGGGATTACAAGCGTGCGCCACCACGCCCGGCTCTGCATTTTCTGATTATATAGTTTTTTATTTTTTTGTGTGGTACTGGTGGATTGAACCCAGGGGCATGCTTCCTCCGAGCTATACCTCCAGTCCTATTTTTTTATTCTTTATTTTTGAAACAGGGTCTAAAGTTGCAGAGGGCCTCACTAAGTAGCTGAGGCTGCCCATGAACCTGGATCCTCTGGTCTCAGCCTCCCAAGTACTGGGATTACAAGCATGGGCCAGCCACCGCACCTAGCTAATGAATTCTTTTATTGCTGTGAGTAGGGGAAGTAACTCAGGGCCTCACACATGCTAGGCAAGTGTTTTACCACTGAGTTTTACCTTGGGAATACCGTGGTTGGACGCAGGTGTTTTACCTCCCAACCAGTCCCCAGCCCTACTTTGGTGGTACTGAGGTTTGAACCCACACCCTTGCACATGGTAGACAAGTATTCTACCACTGCGCTAAATCACCAGCCATGTAATTCTTACTTTTTCTTTTTTGTGCTACTGGGGATTGAACTCAGGGGCATTCTACCTCCAAGCTATACCCCCAGACCTATTTTTTTACTCTTTATTTTGAAACAGGGTCTCAGAGTGCCTCACTAGGTAGCTGAGGCTGGCCACGAACCCTGATCCTCTGGTCTCAGCCTCCGAAATGCTGGGATTACAAGCGTGTGCCACCATGCCCGGCTGACTGTAGTTCTTTTTTTTTTTGCAGTACTGGGGATTGAACCCAGGGGCATTCTACCTTCGAGCTATACCCCCAGGCCTATTTTTTTAATTCTTTTTATTTTGAAACTAGGTCTCACTAAGTTGTGGAGGGTCTCACTAGGTAGCTGAGGCTGGCCACGAACCCAGAACCTCCAGTCTCAGCCTCCCAAATGCTGGGATTACAAGCATGGGTCACCATGCCCGGCTGGCTGTAGTTCTTATTTTCAAACAAGCCCTAAGTCCTGAGGGAACCTCACTAAATTGCTGAGGCTGTTCTCCAATCTGCGATCCTCCTGTCTCATCCTCCCAAATACCGGGATTACAGGCCACCGTGCCCTGCCCCTTTCACATCTTCTAAAAAAAATAAGCTAAGAGTCAGCTGATCTGAAGTTGGCCTGCACATGCCTGCTGGGTTGCCCTTGAGAAACTGATAGGAGCAAACTCTGGTCATGGAAAGTGCTTCCTGGGGGGAGACTGGTCCTAGGGGTGAGCAGTCCCCCTGGGGGCTCTCTCAGGCCTGGGCCAACAGCTGAGCCCAGGTCTAGCACAGCTCTCTCTCCTTTGCAGGCCGTCCCGGGAATGGCCCTTTCCACCTCCTGTAGCCCTAGGAAGTCTTGAGCCCCCAGTCCAAGTTTCAAAAGTGCAGGGAACCCTGCTTCGTGCACTGGATGCACCCCAAGAGTGTGGACGAGTTCCTGGCCGCACAGTAGGCGCTGGGTAAATAATGAATGAAATGCTCTCCACCTCGTGGCAGTTCAGCCCCCGCCTCCCCCAGTGTAATCCCGGTCCTCCTTCCCCTAGAGTGGAATTCGCTGCGCTGCATTCATCTTTCTACCCCCAGCTCTCGCACTTCTGCTTCAAGTCTAACTCACTGCAAGAGGGAAGAAAGGAAAGGAAGTGAATTCAGGGCATTTGCCATCCAGAGAGCCGAGGCTGGGGGTCGGCGGGTACGGCTCCTTGGATTTCAAGGCCGTGGGTGATCCTGGAGAGGAACAAGCTTCTATATTTATTTGCCCACGATTTTATTTATACCTGCCTCCTTCCAGAGAGGGTTTGAGGTGGCTTACAAAAATACACACAATACACGGTGGAAAACAAGTCCGTGCGGAAAATCAGGCCGACGGGAAAGTAAGACTCGGAAAAACAAGATCAAGGCGGCTCCTAGAAGTGGGCCAAAAAGTTGGCCAAACTTTCCCCTCCGCCCGCCCACCCGAGGAGCCGGAAGTCCCTTTTCCTCTCCCCACTTGCCTCTTGGGGGATCATTACAGTGACAAGGGGGACAGGTAAACCTGCATGGGAGGAAGGGGCCGGAAGGACCCTCCCCACGATTCCGGGCCACCAGCCCCAGAAACTGGGCCTAGAAGCCAGTGCGGCCTTGGGGAAGGTTCTGTCCAAGGGTGCGCGGTTCTGGGGACCTAGATCGGGCTCAGACCTGGGGCCCGGGTTGCTGCCAGGAGCTTTGGGACCTGGGACCGAGTGGTAGGAGCTTAAGGGGCGCTCCTCCGGTCAAAGCTGCAAAGGTCCCCGAGCTCGCGACTTGGTGCCCTCCACCTAACAACGCCCGCGGCCTACTAAGGGCGCGCTCAGCGCGCGGGGCACAAAGATGGAGAGCCGCGCGCTTCCACCCCGCCCCACCCCCACCCGCCGCAGACAAAGGGGCAGGCGCCCCTCCCCCAGCTCCCCTCGCCGTCCCCACCGCCCCCTTCCCCCCTCCTCTCGGGCCGCCCTTCGGTGACTTCCTCCCCGGTGCTGGGGCGGCCCCGGGCCTCCTCTGTGGCTGCCCGTCACCTGGGTGAGCCCCAGGCCCGCGCCCTCCCCTCGGACCCCGCGTCTTCCCGCGCGGGCCCGCGCCCTGCCCCCACCGGCGAGCACGTGCTGCCCTGCGCCCCGAGCGCCATCCCGGTGGGGGCTGGGCCGCTGCCCGCCGCTCCCCACCCCCACCGGAAACATTCCTGGAGCATTCCTGAAACTTGGAGGCCCGGCCCCTCGAGTTCCCCACCCCGCCTCCGCGCGGGCGCTCCGTCCGCCCCGGCCCCTCCACCGCCCGCTCGCCCGCCCGCCCGGGGAGGGGGCTGGGCCGGGGCCTCGGCTGGCCGGCCGAGCGGGGAGGAAGACGGGGAGCACGGAGACATGAGTCACAGCCGTGTCACCCGGCCGCATTGCAATTCCCTGCATCACGGGAGGTGTGGAAGGCCGCCTCGGGGACCGGGCGCGGGGAGGTGACCGCGAGGGCCCGGCCCGGCCTGCAGGGCGCGCCTCTCGCCGGCGCCGGCTCCCCCCCGCCCGCCCCGCCATCTTCCCTCTTGGGCTTCCTCCTCGCTCGGTGCAACAAGTCTTTGTTGGGCCGGGCGCGGGCGGGCCACGCTGGGCGGGCGCACAGCCGGCCCCTGCCCTCCAAGCGCGTCCAGGCGACCTCCAGCCCGCGCTTTTATTTTTTTGCATTGCTGCAGTCCCCGCGGCGGGGGCTCCGGGTGGCCGCGGGCGTCCCCCGCGCCCTGCAGGTCACCTAGAGGGATGGCTCCTCCCTCCGGTGTACCTGCGAACGGGCCAATCGCCAGCCGGGCTGCAGGCTGCACCTTGATGACGGCGGGCCCGGCCGTTAATGAATTCAAACACTTTGGATTTCCCAAGTTTCACGTCGGGATTGCACAACGCCAGGGCTCCGCCGGGCGGCCGCGTGCCGGCAGACGCCGAGGCGCACAAGCTGACACCTGTCCGCCCGGAGGACCCGGTGGGCCGTCCATCGGGGCCGGGGGCGGCGCGTAGGCCGCGGGAGGGTCGGGCGGGAGCGGGCCGACGCCCCGGGCCCACGGGGACCCCCGAGGCGCCAGCGCCGCCCACCCCGAAGGACCCCGGGGTGACTGCAGGGACCCCACGCTGGGTGGGGGAGCACGCCCCGGCTAACAGCGCCCCGGAGGCTCCCCCGCGCCCGGACCCTCTTTCCCGCGCGAGAGGACCGGGAGGAGTGGGCCGTCGACGCGCGCCCGCGCCCCGACCTCCGCGCAGGGCAGCGCAGCGCAGCCCAGCGCGCCTCCCTCCGCCGCTCCCCCCCCCCGCGCGGCGGCGGCGGCCTTTTAAATCCCCGGGCTCATTTGCATGTCCCCGCCCCCCGTGACACGGCTGGCGCGGGCGGGCCCGTCCCCCTGCCCCTGGGTCGCTCTTTTTTAAGCTCCCCCGAGCCGGGGCTGCGCTCCTCTAATTGGGACTCCGAGCCGGGGCTATTTCTGGCGTTGGCGCCGCTCCAAGAAGGCGTGAGTTCGCGGCCGCTCCGGTGGCTTCTCCCCGTCCCCCTCGCCCGCTCCCTTTCGTATCTAGAATTCAATTAGGTTATTTATCGCTCGAGGCCGCGCGCGGGCCGAGCCGGCCTCCCGGCCCTCGCCGTCCCCGGGGGCGCGGGGGTTTTTGTCCCCCGCCCGGAGGGGACGCGGCGCTCGGCGGCGGGGCCCGGGCGCGAGCACGCGGCGGCGGCGGCGGCGGGGCTGAGCGCCGGTGCCCTCTCTCCCGGTTTCAGATCCGCATTCGCTCGCGGCGGCGGCGGCGGCGGGCCAGGCCGTCCCCAGCGCCAGCAGCGTCGCGCCCGGCAGGCCGGCGGCCGAGCTCGCTGCTCGCGGTGAGTCGTCCCCGGGGCCTCGCCGGTGCCGCGCGCGCCGCCGCTTTATTCCCAGGCCCGGGCGGCGGCGGGCAGGGCCGCGGGGGCGGGCGGCGGGGCCGGCGGCCGGGGAGGGCGCGCGCACCGGGGCCCCGGCGCGGCGGGGCGGGCGGGGGGCGGGGGGCTGCACCCCGGAGCTCGGTGCACCTCGCGCGGCGCCGCTCCCGCCGAGCCGGGCCCGGGGGGCGGGGAGAGCACCGGCTGCGGCGCGGGCGCGAGGTGGGGCGCCCCCCGCCGCCGGGGAAGTTGGCGAAGTGCGGGGGAGGGGCGCGCGCGGCGCGGGCCCGGGGCTGCACCCCGACCCCACCTCGGCCCGGCCCGCGCCTCCGCAGCCCCGGGGCCCGGCCTGCCCTCCGCCCCCACAAACTGGTTCCTCTGCTTTGCTGGGCTCTGTCGGAACTAGTCTCCCTGACTCCCCGTTTCTGTTTTTTTTTTTTTTCTCCTCCCCCTCCCCCCCAGCGATTTATTTCTCGGGGAGGGCGCAGAGGGGATTCTCTGGCTTCCGTCCGGCGCGCGCCAGGTCGCCTGCCCCGAGGCGGGCTGGGGTGCCCCCTCTGGCAGGAAGTGGGCCCGGGTGCACCCGCGTGGCGGTGCATGCGGTCCGGGTGCGCCGGTTTCCCGCGCCTGCAGGAACGGCCTGCGCCCCTCCCCCCGCGCGCCCGGGCTCCCAGCCCGCCGGCCGGCCTGCAACGGCCGGGCGCAGTCGCGTGCAGAGTCACCCCGGGTCTGGGGCCGGGGCGACAGGGTCTAAAGCGGCTGCTAGGCCCTAAGCAAAGTGGCGGGCTGGAAGGTTCCCCGGGAATCTACTCCGTCTTTCGCACAACTTGCTGCGTGACCTTGGGCCACTCATTAGAATCCTCTGGGCCACTTTTTAAAATTTATTTGTAGAGTAATGGACCGGTCCCCGATTTTTTTCTCGGGTAATTCCTGCAGAATAGTCAAGCATTTAAGGGCCGTACGTGTGCACGGTGTATGGAGAAGACGGGTTGGAGGCCCAAAAGGGTTTATTACAAATTGGGAGGATTGGGCCCAAAATGTGGCTTTTCCAAGCCAGGCCTCCGTGATGTTCAGAAACAGGTGGAAGAGACCGTCATTTCTTGGCCTCTTCCCTTCATTCAGTGGGGACCCGACCGAGGGGTTGGGGTGGGTGGATTAAGGGGTCCCCAGCAGCAGGAAGATGTGGGGGAAGGGACCAGATCACCTAAGAACCTCTAGGGAGGCGTGCTGGGCGCGTGCTCCCCGTGGGGTTCACACTGGCCTCGCCCACCCGGAACCCCCTCTGAGGGGCCTCGGGCAGACCTTCTGTGAGGTCAGCACCCACTTAGCTGATGAATTCTGGTGTTTAGTTTGCAGGGGGACCTGTGGTGGTAATAGAAGATTCTAATCACTGCCTGTAATTACAGAACAGACCCAGCCACTAATGACGGAGCAGGATAAATCACCAACCGCCCTGCTTAAAAGGGTCTCGAAGTCTGAAATATTATAAAAGAGAATCATCACCAGAGTTCCGCCATCTGGAGGGTCTTTTAATGCTTGAGGACGGGGGACATGAGGCCTCCCAACATCTCAAGTTTCCAAAAATGTTTTCTTCTCATTGGGTTAAAATTGGAAATTGCCTCAAAGTCTAAAAAGAGGAAAGAAACGTTATCTTCAAATGACTTAGTTCTTCTCACTGCTTTGAGAGTGAAGAATTTTCTCTGTCGCTTTTAGTTTCTTTAAATACCGCCTGGTTCCATCTTCAGAGCCCTCTGGAGGGGTTGAGATGGCACTGCCTTCTTAGCCCACTCTGCAGATGGGGAGGCTGTGTTCCCGCCCCTGCAACAGACAGGCAGTGGTTGGCGACCAGGGGATTGTGGATCAGGGGTCTTTCCTGTCTTACTCTAAAACGGGCTTGGAAATTTGGAGGAGACTCTGTCCTCGTTTTTTTTTTTTTTTTTTTTTTTTTTTGTGGTTCTGGGGATTGAACTCAGGGGCGTGACTCTGTCCTTAAACCTCCAGAAGAGGTTCCCAAATGCAGGGTGGGGGCAGGCCTTGTAGTACTGAGACCCCAACAGACCTGAGAAGAGGATGCCCAAAGAGGGCTAGGGAAAGCTGGGTGCAGCAATGCAGGCCAATAATCCCACTGCTTGAGAGGCTGAGGCTGGAGGATCCCATTCTTGAGTCCAGCCTCAGCAATTTAGCAAGACCCTGTTTCAAAATTTAAAAAAGGGCTGGGGGTGTAGAATGCCCCTGGGTTCAATCCCCAGTGGCACAAGAAAAAAAGGGGGGGCCAGAGCAGCCTCCCACTTCTGCCCTGGCAGGGTCCTGGGGAGCCAGCTAGGGTCATTTAAAGTCCTTACCGAATTCCTGATCCATAAGTGGCCATCCAAGGAAGTCCCACATAGCTATGCGTGGTGCCTCCAATCCCAGTACTTGGGAGGCTGAGACAGGAGGATTGCAGATTTGAGGCCAACCTCTGCAATTTAGTGAGGATCCCTGCAATTTGCTGAGACCCTGTTTCAAAAATAGGGCTGGGGGTGTAGTTCAGAAGTAGAATGCTCCTGGGTTCAATCCCCAGCACTACAGAAGAAAAAGTCCCACCTGACTCCAGGGGTCCAGTTAGGGAAGGGAGGGCAAGCTTCTCCCCCTCCCCTGCACGGTCAGCCATGTTTTCCTCCCTGACTGTTCCTGGCTGACTCTTTGGGGATTTGTCCTGGGAGAGAGCAGAGAGAACTGGCTGGTGGGCCCCGGGCCTGCCTGGGGTTAGCCCTTAGCCTCTGATTCTGAGGCTTGCTCAGTGGGCTTGGGTGGGGGGCCCAGGCTGCAGGTCCTAGCGTATCTCTCCTCTGCCCTTCCTGGCGGTTGCAGAGGGGAGGGTCCCGCAGCACAGGACCCCCAGCTTCCTCCCAGGTCAGCCATACCCTGGAGCCAGGTCTGGGCTGGCTGTAGCTCCTTGGCAGGACTACAAGAGCCCTCCACCTAGGAGACAGGGCGTGAGGCGGCCCTCCACCGCCTCCCAGGGCAGTTCTGCTGCCGCCCTGGGACCTCGGCGCGGGGTAGGAAATAGAGAAGAGCGACGGTATGTGTACCTAAACGCCCTTCTTCTGTCTTCCCCAGCATCCCAGCCACTGCCCTTCACCTGCTCCGTAGGGAAGGAAGATGAGCGAGTCCAGCTCCAAGTCCAGCCAGCCCCTGGCCTCCAAGCAGGAAAAGGACGGCACGGAGAAGCGAGGTCGGGGCCGGCCCCGCAAGCAGCCTCCGGTGAGTCCCGGGACGGCGCTGGTAGGGAGCCAGGTGGGTGTCCAAGCCTGTGCCTCTGTCCCCCTTGGGGCTGGGGAGTGTGCGTGCCTCAGTAGATGTGAGCGTTCCTGTCCTGGAGGGTCCGCGTGTGTGTGTGTGTGTGTGTGTGTGTGTGTGTGTGTGTGTGTCCGTCCGTCTTAGTGTGCGGCCCTGGCCAGTCCTCCACACACCCAGCAGAGAGGCAGCTCAGGGCTGAGGAGTTCCAAGGTGGGTTTTAAAGCCAGTGCCAGAAATCGGAGCCAGAGGAGCCAGAAGCGGCCCAGGGGCTGCGTGGAGACCTGTGCTTCACAGAGGTGACCGCCTGCCGAGGACCAGGCTTCTTGAAGATGGCCAAGATGCCGGCACAGGAATGAATTTTCAGTATTCATTTTGCAGTGCTGGGGATCTAACCCAGGGCCTTGCGCGTGCTAGCTATTGAACCTAGGTGCATTCTACCTCTAAGCTATATACCCCAAGCCCTATTTTGCTCTATTTTTTATTCACTTTTTGAAACGGGATCTCACTAAGTTGCAGAGGGCCTCTAAGTAGCTGAGGCTGGCTGCGAATCTGGATCCTCCAGTCTCAGCCTCCCAAGTACTGGGATTACAAGTGTGGACCACCACGCCCGGGCTCCCAGCCTGTTTTTTATTCTTTATTTTGAAACAGGGTCTTACTAAGTAGCTGAGGCTGGCCATGAACCTGCAATCCTCAGTACTGGGATTATAAGCTTGTACCACCACGCTCGGCTCCCTCCGCCATTTATTTGTGTTTTTAAAATTTTGTTTTGTAGCTGGGTGTGGTGGTATCCCAGAGGAGCGGTCTACCTTTGAGCTATACCGCTGCTCTTTTTATTTTTTATTTTGAAAGTCTCACAAAATTGCTGAGGCTGGCCTCAAACCTGTGAGCCTCCTGTCTTAGCCTCCCAAGTACTTTTGTTTTTCTTCTTCTTGTGGCACTGGGGTTTAAACCCGGAGATATTCTACCTCCAAGTTATCCCCCCAGCCCAATTTTATTTCTTTTATTTGGAAATGGTCTCTTAAGTTGCCAAGGCTGGCTTCAAACCTGCAATCCTCCTGTCTCAGCTTCCCAAATACTGCGATTATAAGTGTGTACCACGACACTCGGCTTTTTTTTTTTTTTAATGTATTTACCAGTGCATTGTCGGTCTCCTGTCATAACGTAGGTCAGAGTGGTAGGGACATACGTGCACGACATACTTGTGAGCTCCCTGCCGCCACTTTTTACATTGAAAACAGTCTAGGTTGCTGAGGCTGACCTCAAACCTGTGCATATCCTGTCTCAATCTCTGAAGTACTGGGATTGAAGGGGTCAGCCACTGCCTCGCTTCAGGTTTTTTTTTTTGAGACAGTAGGCATTGAACCCAGAGGCATTCTACTTCTGAGCTACACTTCCAGACCAGCTTTATTTCCTGTTTGGTAATAGGGTTTCACTTGGTTGGTGAGAGCTTCACAAATTGCTGAGGCTGGCTTCCAACCTTCAATCCTCCGGTCTCAGCCTCCCAAGTATACTGGGGTTACAGGCATGCGCCACTCTGCCCGGCTTTGGCTTGGGATTTTAACCACCAGATGTAGTGCACATAAATGGCTTGTCGGTGTGGGTAAGAGTGCTGCGTGCTTCCTGTCCGTGCCTGGCCTTCCGCTCGGCCTAGTACGGCCTCCTGGGGTAGTCCTCGGCTGGGCGGGGCCTCGATCCCGAATCTGTAAGCGGATATTGAAGCCCAAGAAATGGAAAGTGTTGGGGCTCAGCTCTGTTCCCCTGTAGGGTGCCAGTGGGGCGAGACAGCCAGCTTGGCCCCTGAGCACCTAGGGAGCGTGGCCGGCTGAAGAGGGGGCCACCCGGTACCTGGTAGAGACCTTGGCCTCCCCGAGCACGGGGTGAGCACGGGGTGGCTGGTGACTCGCTGGCGGGGTCGGGGACTTACCAGACGTGGCCCTGAACAGCCTCCGGTAGCCACCCCAGGACACAGCCAGGGTGTTCTCTGCCTAGCTTCTGTGCATTCTGCAGGAACTTGGGCTGTATGGGGGCTCGCTGCATTTTCCATGACAGTAGCAGGGTCCTCTGGGGCGGAGGCACACCGCTGCTTCCCTGGAGGGTCCAGGTTTGTAGGGAAGGCTCCTTGAGGCTCCTGGGAGAGGAGTGGCGGAGGCCAGTGGTGGGCGCCACCGTTACAGGGGGAGGCCGAGGCTCTGGAGTGGCTTTGCACGAGATCGCTGGCAGAACTGGGACTTGAGCAGGGCCACTGTCTTTTGCTCTGATGCCTGGCTTGTCATTTTGCCGTCCCAGAAACCTCCAGGGAAGCGGGGGGGAGGGCGGGCACTTGTGAAAGCAGGTTCTGAAGGGCCTGGTTCCTGCCGATGCCTGGGTCGATGCCTGGGTCGGGGACAGGCGTGTCCCTGACCGCCCCCCTTGTCTTTGCAGAAGGAGCCCAGTGAGGTGCCAACACCGAAGAGACCTCGGGGACGGCCGAAGGGGAGCAAGAACAAGGGCGCCGCCAAGAGCCGGGTGAGGCCTGAGGAGAGGTGCCCGCACGGCTGCCCGGGGAGCGCTCCCCCGGACGGTCTCCACGGAGGGGCTTAGTCCTGCCCGGGACCTTGGGGAAACCCAGAAGTCCTCTGGCTCTGGAGAGCAGCGGTGTGGGGACCCGAGGGGCGGGACACCCAGGGGAGGCCAGGCCCACTTGGAGAAAAGCTGTTTTGTTTTTTATTTTTTTCTAAGACACGACTCATATCCTCTGAGTCATGGGTGGCGGGGCCGTGCGTGTGCTGGGTGGGCCGGCGGTGAGCCCCGGGTCGCTGGGGCAGCACTGTGCGGCGCATCTGACTTTGCTTTCTCTGATCCTCTAGAAAACCACCACAGCTCCAGGGAGGAAACCGAGGGGCAGACCCAAAAAACTGGTAGGTGCTGCTTGCCGAGCTTCACCTGGCGGGTCACGTGAAAACCGGGCGCACCTGAGCTGCAGGGCCAGGGACGCTGGGGCACGAGGAGCTGCAGGGCCCCGGGCTTCCTGAGAGGATGCAGACCGGACCCCTGCCCTGCCCTGTCCTGCCCGAGGGGAGGGTGCGCCTGCCACTCCTGCTCCCAGAGTAGACTGGGGACTCTGGGGACAGGGGGAGCCCTGCAGTTGTCACTCTAGTTACAGAGATGAAGCTACAGGGGCAGGTGGGGTTTGTTCTTAGAAAGAGCAAGAAATAGCAAAGGAGCCTGCCCCCTGCCCCGTGGGGGACGGCATCCCTTCTGGGGTGTCCTGTGGCGCCCCGCCCTTCCTGCCCTCCACCCCCCACGCCTGTTCCTCGAGCTGAGCGGGTGGGGCAGGGGCTCCTGGCCAGGCCCCAGGAGCAGTGAGTAACAGGAAGCAGGTTGTTTTGAGTGTGCGCCTGGCACGGGGGCTGGGGGCCTGTGGCGGCCCGCATTCCCGCCCAGTGAGTGAGCCCCGCGGCCGCACTTCCCTTCCGCCCCGGGCCCGGGTCAGCCTTTGGCCACCAAGGACCCAGGCTGGCAGCAGCCCAGTCCAGGGCCTGGCCCTGACGGAGGCCAGCTGGGTCCCTGTGCCAGGGAGGGCCTCTCCTGCAGCGAGCACTGCCGCCCGGCCTTCCGCCTCCCCTGGGCCTGGGGAAGGGGCCTGGCTCCTGGTTGTTGGCTGCCTGGGAGAGCAGCATGTGTTTTTCCCCCTTTAAATCCTTCATTTTTATGAATGAAAGTCGGGCCTGGAGGTTGCTGAGTCACCCACACACTCAGCCCTGACTCATCCCCTTCTGGAGCCCCTGGGAGTGCGGGAGGGAGGGAGGGGAAGGGCGGGCAGCGGCCAGAGCTGTGTGCCCACCTCACAGGAGAAGGAGGAGGAGGAGGGCATCTCCCAGGAGTCCTCGGAGGAGGAGCAGTGACGACCCGTGCCGCCCGCCCGCCCAGGGAGCAGCCTCTTTCTGGGACTGGACGTCTTGGCGCCGCTCCCACGCCCCTGCCCCTGCCCCAGGCCACAGACCCCGCCTCGCCCCCTCCCGCCCGCGCACACTACACAGCCCCCGCAGGGCCCCGCTCCTGGGGACCCCCCCGCCGCCCCCCTCCCTCCGCCTCCGTCCCGCCCCTCCCGCGCACACACCCGCTCTCCTGGACAAGGCTGACCACTTAGCCGCACCCTGCGCCTGCTGCGCCCCCAGGGGGACATCACTGCCTGGGCTCTTGGTTTAGGGGTCCCCCTCTGCTCCTGCGCTGTTCCCGTAGAGGGGCCTGGGAGCGCTCCCCTGGCCTTAAAGGGGCACGAGCCCCATCACATTCTGACAAGCCCCACTCCGGGGGTGGCCCATGGAGGAGCAGGGCCAAATGAACCCCACTGCGTGGGCCCACAGCCACTTCCCCGCCCCCCCTGGTCTTGCATTGGGCTGGCCTGCCTTTGGGGGGCAGGGCGGGGGCAGGAGTCGGAGCCCACCTCACCTGGGATGGAGCATCCGGTATGCTGGTGGAGGTGCCCTCACCTGCGGCCCAGGTGAGGCCCAGGGCAGGCCAGGAGGCCCCGCCCCACCCCCTAATGCCTAGCCCGCCTCTGCCTCCCGCCCCTCCCCCACCCCCAAGGATCTGGTTCCATCTTTCCTCTGTTCACAAACTACCTCTGGACAGTTGTGTTGGTTTTCGTTCAATGTTTCGTTCTTAGACATCAGTCATTGCTGCTGCTACCAGCGCCAACCATTCCTCCTCCCTCCCGCTCTCCCACACCCCCTGCTCCGTGGGGAGGGGCTGGGGCGCGCAGGCTGGGCCACCCACTGCCCTGGGACGCCGCAGCAGTGAGGAGGGGTCTTGTTGTCCACGAAGGGTGTGGGGCCACCTCTCCCCCGTTCTGTTGGGAGTGAGTGGCCATGTTGTCCCAGCCTGGGGCTCCCCCTCTGGTTTCCTATTTGCAGTTACTTGAATAAAAAAAATATCCTTTTTCTGGATCAGAGTCTTTCTGTGGTGGGGGGGGGGCAGGGATCCTGCGAGTACAGCCATAGCCCTTAGCCACAAAACATTTTATTTACAAAATATGTACCAGATACTATACATCTGGGCCCGTGGAAACCCAGGGGCTTTGCGACGGCCCGGTCCAGGGAGGCTGGAGGCCTAAGGAAGCTCCTTGGCGGCAGGGCGGGTAGGAGGCCCCGACACCCTACACCCGGGACCCCGCTGGGGAGCTCCGCAGGGCAGGTCACGTCTTGACGTCCAGCAAGGGCATCCTCTTGTGCTGGTAGCCGCCCTGCCAGCCGGGCACCACCTGCGGGGGGAGGGGAGAGCCGGGGGCTGGGCTCCAGCCTCCGCCAGGCTGGCCCGGCCCCCTCGCCCCGCAGGGTCCCCACCTCGGTGCTCACCTTGGGGTCGCCCACGTCTGAGAGCAGCTCCTGCTCCGCCTCCTGCAGCTCCTCGGCCGGGTCGTAGCTGTACATGGGGAGCAGGTGATGGCGGAGCCGGTCCACCCTGGGGGACAGGAGGGCTCAGTGCACGCCACCCCACTCCCCACTGGCCAGACCCCTCCCCGGGGGGAGACTGGCTCCAAAGGGGCCTCCCCTCCCCGGGGGTCCCGAAGCGTGAGGTCCAGGGTGGCCCAGCTGCCTGGGGAGGCGCTTTGGGGGTGGCGCCGGGCGGGGACACTCACCGCTTCTTCTTCTGGATGTACATTACCTGTAACAGAGACGGCACTGTGGGCACAGGCTGCCGCGCTCGGGGAAAGCTGGGGTGCTGGGCGCCCCCGACCAGCCCACCCAGCCCCTGCCTTGACAAACTGGGTGTCTGCGTGTATGGGGGCTCCTTACCACTGCCACCAGCACCCCGACCAGGGTGATGAGGAAGAAAGGCCCCAGCACATAGCCCACCATGGAGTCGCTGCTGGCCTGGGGGGCGTTGGGCACGGTGGTGTTACTCATGGCGTCGGCATCGGGGGCGCTGGGGAGGGCGCCTCCACTGGGCTCCCTGGGGAGGAGGAAGGGAGGTTACCAGTCACCCACAGTGACACCCTGCCCGAATCCCACCCCCAGGGCCAGAGATGTGGGAAAAGTCCCAGAAGCCAGGCCTGGTGGCCCACACCTGTCATCCCTGTATCGGGAGGCTGAGACATGAGGATCACAGGTTTGAGACCAACCTCAGCAACTCAGGCTCTCAGCCACCTAGTGAGACCTTGTTCAAAACAAAAAATAGAGCTGGGTGTGGTGGCACATGCTTGAAATCCCAGTACTTAGGCTGAGCTGGGAGGTTCACAGGTTCATGGCCAGCCTCAGCAACTTAGACCCTGTTTCAAAAATAAAAGTTGAAAAGGGCTGGCAGGGGTGGAGGAGATAGCTCAGAGGTAGAATGACCCTACAATTCAATTCTCAGCACCAAAACAAAACACAAAAAAACCTGTCTCAAATCAAACACCGGGCTGCGGTGCCCCGGTAAAGGTGCTGGTGTAACGCTCCCGACTTGGCAAGCCTAGGTGGGAATGCTCAGGTGCAAGTCCCCGCCCAGCTCCTCTCCCTGAATCCGGGCAGGGCCCAGCTCAGATGCGGGGTGGACGTCTGCACGCCTCAGCAGCTGAGGAAGGTGCGGCTCCTGCCCGCCCAGGAGCTCCGGGACCCTGGGCTGTCCGCACCTATCCAGTGGTGCAAAGCGGACCACTTTGTGGCCGGCTCCACGCTTCGGACTGTGGGCCCCACGCCGGGCTCTACGCACTCCGGACACTCCTCCTCCTCCTCGGTCTCTGTACCAGTGTGGACACAGTGGGGACGGCTGGACGGTATCTTCCAGATGATGTCACCTCTCGCTCGGGTCCCCACCCGGGCTCCGCCCAGGTCCCTCCCTCCCGGCCTGGGTGACAGCCTTCCCACAGAGGCGACGAGATCGTCCTGGGGCAGCTGCACCGAGATGGCCCAAGGTCCCGCGCCGGGCTCGCCTGGGTCTCTACCCGAGCTGGCCCGCACCCGTGGGCACCAGTCTTACTCGTACCCAGCAGCAGGCCGGGAGGCAAGTCAGGATGGGGAGGACCTCGCCCTCCGCGGATGCTGGCCTGCAGCGACGGGCGGACGCGGGTTCCCAGCGCGCTGGGAGGCTCAGGCCGGGGTGCGGGTGCTGGGGGGGCGCCGAGGGGTCGCCCCGCGCCTGGGCATCCTGCGAGGCGTGGACCCATGCCTGCCCTGCAGCCCATCCAACCCGGCCATCCTTACCTCCCGCCGCTGCAGCCCGGACAGGAACGCCCAGGGCTGGCTCCCGGGCCCCGGAAGAAGCGCCCGGCGCGTGATCAAAGGACCCGGGAGGTGGGCGGGGCCTCGGCCCCGAGGCGCAGCCAATCCGCGGGCGCGAAGCGGCTGGCCAATCCGGAGGCGGGGACGGCGGCATGCAGCGCTCGCCCGCGGCGGCAGGGGGCAGCCGAGGGCCGCGTAGGGGGAGCGCGGGCGGGCGGGGCGGGGCGGGGCGGGGCGGGGCGCGGTTTCCCGGCGTGCCGCGGGGCGCGCGTGGGCGGGGCTGGGTCACACCTGGGGTTGGGGCCGCGCCCGCCTCCCTCGGGCCGGGTCCCTTCGCTGCAGCGTCTGGCCGGCGGGTGTGGACCTGGACGGGCACTGGCGCGGGCTGCGGTGGCTTCCCGCCTCGGGGTCTCTGAAACGGACTGCAGCGATTTTTATTTTTTATTAGTATTATTATTTTTTGTCGTACTGGGAATCGAACCCCAGGTGCATTCCACCTCTGAGCTATACCCTCAGCCCTGTTCTGTTTTTATTTGGAAACAGGGTCTTACTGAGTTGCTGAGGGTCTCGCCAAGTTGAGAGGGGAATGCGAAGTCCCTCCTGCTCCCTGTCTCCCGGCTTAGGGGACTCAGTAGCCCAGGGAGGTCCCCGGGGTCACAGGCGTCTCGAAAAGGCTGGGTCGAAGCTTTTGTGGTCTGATCGTTAAAATGACATACACGGGAGAGCTCTGAATAAAGGGGCAGAGTTTACCAAAGGCAATGTCCTGTGGGTAAGCCACCCGGTGGCGCACCTGTAAACCTGGGAGCTGGGACAGGAGGCCCGCGAGGTCCAGGTCCTCAGCAACCTAGTGAGACTGGGGAGTGGCGGTGCGCCATTGTAACCCCAGTACTGTGGAGGCTGGGACAGGAGGATCCATGTTCGAAGTCAGCCTCAGCTGCTTAGTGAGGCCCTCTGGAACGTAGTGACACCGTGTTTTTTTTTTTTTTTTCTTTCTGTGGTACTGGGGATTGAACTCAGGGGCGTTCTATCTTCAAGCTAAACCCCCAGCCCTATTTTTTATTCTTTACTTTGAAACTGGGTCTCACTAAGTTGCAGAGCACCTCACTAAGTAACTGAGGCTGGCCGCGAACCCCGATCCTCCCATCTCAGCCTCCCAAATGCTGGGATTACAAGCATGCACCACCACGCCCAGTTCACTTTTTTTATTTTAATCTTGGTAATGAGAATTAAATCTAGGGGAATCCTACCTCTGAGCTACACCCCCTGCCCTACTTTCTTTCTTTCTTTTTCTTTATTTATGCGCTTTTGGGGATTGAACTAGGGGCATTCTACCCCTGAGCTACACTCCCAGTCCTTTTTGGTTTTTGTTTTTTTGCGGTATTAGGGATTCAACCCAGGGGCATTCTGCCACCAAGCTACACCCCCCAGCCCTATTTTTTATTCTTTATTTGGAAACAGCATCTCACTAAACTGTGGAGGGCCTCACTAAGTAGCTGAGGCTGGCTAGGAACCTGCAATTCTCCTGTCTCAGCCTCCCAAGTACTGGGATTACAGGCGTGCGCCATCAGGCTCGGCTTGCCCTCTGATTTTTAGAATTAAGTCTGTCTAGTTCCTTTCAAGCAGTCAGCTTCCCGAAACCTCTGTTCCTTTCAGAGGACCGCAAACACCAGTGCGAAGCCGAGAGCGCAGGCCTGTCCCGCGCACGCGCGCTGCGCTCAGCAGGATCACCTTCCCCGCGCTGGGCGGAGTACCTGGCTGCCCAGACATGTGGAGTAAAGTTCAAACGTCCTCCCTATCCCACGTGCCTGCCTCCTGCCTCTCCCTCCTCCTGGCCTGCAGAGACTTCCAAGCCCGGATCCCCCTCTCACTGCCTGCCCGCCCGGCACAGCACCCTGCTCTGTTTCAAAATAAAAAATAGAATCAGAGCCGGGCGTGGTGGCGCGCGCTTGTAATCCCAGTACTTGGGAGGCTGAGACAGGAGAATTGCAGGTTGGCGGCCAGCCTCAGCTACTTACTGAGGCTTTCTGCAACTTAGTGAGACCCTGTTTCAAAATAAAGATTAAAAAATAGGGCTGGGGGTATAGCTTGGAGGTAGAATGCCCCTGAGTTCAATTCCCAGTACCACAAAAAAAAAAAAAAAAAAAAAAATAGGACTGGGGGTGTAGGTCGGAGGTAGAATGCCGTACCACAAAAATAAACAAATAAATAAAATAATTGGGTTGGGGGTGTAGCTTGAAGGTAGAATGCCTCTGGGTTCAATCACAGTAACTCTCACACACACACACACACACACACACAGAAACAAACAAACAAAAGGAGCAGGAGGGCTTCGCTAGGTTGCTGAGTCTCACTACTTGCTGAGGCTGTCCTTGAACCTGTCATCCTCCTGTCTATGCCTCCCAAGTCTCCCCTCTTCTGAGCCCCCTCCGTCCCTCGTGGCCCCCCGGCTCTCTCGGGCACCTCTCCGCTCTCTCGCCATCTGTCCCCCAAGCAGGCGCCTCGTGAGGACTGCCTCCTGGGCTTCCGGGCGTGGCCGTGGGGCCAGGGCTGCAGCCCCGGATGCGGAGACCTTAGCTGGGTGTCACGAGACCCAGGAGAGAAAATACTCTTCGCACCCTAGATCTGCCTGAAACCAGGAAGCAGCCCCGCCCTGGCTTAGGACACTGCGCTTTTTTGGGCACAGTCACCAGGTCTCCGGGGACAAAAGCCAGCCTGCCTGTCCCACTGGGACTGGCCGATGGTCAGCGCTGGCACCAGCACGTCCCAGAGGCGGCGGCAGGCGGCAGGAGTGGGGCCAGGTCCTGTGGGCTGAGTCCCTCTGAGTCTCGCCCTGTGGGTTTCTGTCTTTGGCCACAAGTCCAGCAGGCCGCAGCAGAAAGATCGTCCTGCGCTTTGCACTTACCGAGAACGAGAGGAACAGTAATTAACGAGACAGGATGGGCCACTGGGCCACGGAGCACGGGGTTCTTGCTGGACTGGGGATCGAGCCCAGGGCTGCTCTGCAACCACTGAGTCACAGCCCGGCCTTTTTTTTTTTTGGTGGTGCCACTGGGGATTAAACTCAGGGACATTCTACCTCTGTGCTACACCCTCAGCCCTATTTTATTTTATTTTATTTATTTATTTATTTATTTATTTTTTTTTTTTTTTTGTGGTACTGGGGATTGAACTCAGAGGCATTCTACCTCCGAGCTACACCCCCAGCCCTATTTTTTATTCTTTATTTTGAAACCGAGTCTCACTAAGTTGCGGAGTGCCTCACTAGGTAGCTGAGGCTGGCCGCGAACCCGGATCCTCCGGTCTCAGCCTCCCGAATGCTGGGATTACAAGCGTG
>PVLC010024617.1:0-12360 GCA_004027655.1 Graphiurus murinus | reverse complement strand
TAAAATCATAAATGAAAGACATTATAAATGATACCACCCAAATAAAAAGGATAATACAAGATAATTATGAAAAAAACATCTGCCATTGAATTGTAAAACTTAGAAGAAATGGTAGTATTCTTAGACATCCAACTTACAAGACTAAATCATAAAAAAATAGAAAATGTGAATAAGCCAATAACAAGTAAATTGAATCTGTAATAATATTACAAAAAATCTTCCCTCAAAGAAAGGCCCAGAGCTTCACAGATGAGGAATTACATTTAGGAATTAAAGCCAATCTTTCTCAAATTTTTCAAGAAAATTGAAGGGAGAACATTTCCAAGTTCATTTTATGAATCCAGCTTTACCCTGATACAAAAGCCAAACAAGAATGCTACAAAAAAAATAATCCCAGATGAACATATAGTCAAAAATCCCAGATAAATATATGAATATAGATGTAAAAATCATCAACAAATACTAGCAAACTAAATTCAAATATAAAAGACTTACTATTTTTTCAAATAAATAATTGTCTAGATAAAAAATCATACTCAAAGGATCAAACATCATAGCTGAATAGGATTTATCCCTGTGTTTAAGTATGATACAACATATGCAAGTTTTTAAATATTGTATCCTGCAGTAAGAGAATAAAGGATAAAAACCACATGATAATCTCAAATTGTACAGAAAAAAACATTTGAAAAAATTCAACATTGATTCATAATAAAAACTCTCAACAAACTAGGTCGGAAGGAATTTATTCTAACATAATAAAGGATATTAATCACAAGCCCATTGCTAACAGAATATCCAATACTGAAAAACTTAAAACTTTTTCTCTATGATCAGAAACAAGATATGGTTACTCAATCTCATCACTTCTAATGAATAAGTCCTATAAACCAAAGCCAGAGAAATTAGACAACAAAGAAAAAGAAAAAGAAAAAAATTCAAATCAGAAAGGAAGAAGTCTACAGATTATAGGAAATCCTAACGACTCCATCAAAAACAATTAAAACATAAATGAATTCAGTACAGTTTCAGGATACAAAATCAACATACAAATATCAGTTGTCTTTCTATTTGCAATAGCATACTATCTGAAAAGAAATCAATAAAAATCCTATTTGCATAGTATCAAATAAACAAATAAATAAATAAATACAGTAATATATTGAACCAAGGAGATGAAAAAATTGTATACTGAGAACACTGATGAAAGAAATTGAAGAACACAGAAATAAATGGAATAAATTCATATTTATAGATTGGAAGAATTAATATTGGTAATACATCCATGCTACTCAAGTCAATCTACAGATTCAATACAATTTTGTTCTAGTGGTCAATATGTCTGTTTTTATGCTAATAAAACAAAAGAAAGGAATGGGTACATGAACACAAAGTGTTAGCAAATGCTAAAGTTTATGCAATTTCTCTTCTGATTGTTCCAGCTTTCTCAGTGTTATAGAATGTAGGGTAATCAGCTTCCTTCTGGTAGTGAGGATAAAACAGAAGTGTTTGTGATTTTAGGACAAAGTTGTGGATTGTCATTTTAGACAGTGGAAAAGTGGGCAGATAGGGTAGTTTAGGAGGATTTCTGGATGGCATTAAGTGCTCACTCTGAACTATGGTTATTAATTCAGTCTCTGCCTACATGGTTTTGTGATTTTTCTGTAGCTATGCTCACCTGTATAGATACAGGAGCAAAGAGAACTGGATGTTGTGATTAGATGAAAAAATAAGCTATGCAAATAAATATTATGAGGATTCAGAGATCCCTAATTGTATGGTCTTTATGTTGCTGTTGAGTTTTGAATAATATTTGAAATAAAGAAATGATTGATTCCAGGGGAGATAGGTGTCATATCTTTGAAACAAGTTAAATAAATAATTTAAGTAATTTTCTAGGCATTGACAGGCTTAGAGTCTTGATGAAACTAAATCATTTATGAATGTCATAAATATGAAATTGTCTATCCCTGAGACCTGGTGAGTTTATCTTTTGTTACTTGTGGGAGAATATTTTGATTCCTCTTTTCATTTTAATTTCATATTACCTCTATAATATAAAGTAAAAAAGAGTCATTTTATATTTGGGGGTTGAGAAGACACAGAATCAAGTCCAAAGTAATGTATGACATTGAATTTCTTGCTACTTCCCAATAGCATCTAGCCCTTGCAAATGGCTTGCTTTCCTTCCTCAAAATGGCCCTCTGAAGAGTAGTAAGGTAGCCACTATGAGAGGTTTTTTAGGCTATTTGGTCCTTGTTACCAGTTAAGTTTCTCTTGGCTGGAAATACATTTTCTGAGCTCAGTGGAAATAAATCCTTTGAGCTGAATCTGGAGGCTGAAAACCTTGTCTTAAGGGGTCTTGGTTAGCAATCTTGTCAAATGAATGGTTTGATGGATTTGGTGAGAGGAATTACTTGGACCTTCTTCAGATTATCTCAGTATCTTCCTTGTACTTTTGTGAAAATTTTTTGAAATAACTTACTTAGTTTTGTATCCCCCACAGGCACAAAAAAGAATATATTGTATGGTGAATCTGTAGTTAGATTTCCCGTACTCTCAACCCAGTAAGATTTTCAGTTCAGAAAGTAATGTATTATAGAGAAAGGCTTTAGTTCGTTTTCTTGTCAGCATTTAAATACCTCTTCTTCTAAACCTCAAGTATCACTTAACATTATTTTGACAGATAATGTATGTCCCATAGTCAATACTATCCCATTCAGACTGGGGAAACAAGCTCTATCAGTGTCATTTGCTTTAGGATAGAGTCTTACACAAAGCCTTCCAGTGTGATAAATTGATCCCTGAGACCTGAGGGACAGAAAATCCATGTGCTCACAGACTATCCTGATGGTCATTAGGCTTACGAAAGCAACTAGAGTCTGAGAGACAGTGTTCTGTCCCTAGTGCGTATTTTTTGAGATATATATTGCCTGTGCAGTGCAAATGTGTCCATCTGTGTGTGTGTTTGTGAGTGTGTGTGTGTGTGTAAGGAATAAAGAGATGATAGGTTTATCAAAGAATAATAGGCCAGCAATAACATGTTATTTTTTTTTGAAGTGAAACCTAACTTAGTGGTAAGTTTTTGTAAAAAAAAAATGAAATAGCAGAATATGTATGAATCAGAGTGTACTGCACATAGGAAAGGTAAGTACTGATATAGAAAAATTTTGTTTCAGAAATATGTACTGGGTTGCACATTTTTGCTTCAGAAATATGTACTTGTTTTCCTGGGGGCCCTGCTTTTCTTATTGTGGGTTGCAGTGGAAAAATATTTGAAAATTATTGGCCTAAAGCAACTAAAGTCTCTTGAGTAATTTACCTCGAGGATTTATTACAAGGTTCTTATGTAACATATGCACAATATGAAGATAACTCCTTATAAAAATTCTCAGTAATAAACTTACAGATTTATCTTCTAATTTACTATAATAAAATCACATTATTTTGTAATAAACATTTTAAAAATTAAGACTTTCCAAGTACCTAAAAAATACAAATGTAAATGATTTTATTGAGAAAAAAAATGATGTCTTCTTTTAAAACATATTTTTGACATTCTGAGTTGAAGGAATGGAGAAAGTATCAATTTTTTACTGTTTCACCCAGCACTGATCCCGCTTGAAGAAGCCTGGAACAAACTCAGCAGGGGCCCTGGCCAGGAGGCCCGTTGTCAAAGTTCCATCCCAGACATTAGAACTTGGCCCGCAGGATCACCCAGAGAGCACAAAGAGGAAAAGTCTGGGAGCCCTGTGGGAGGAAGCCAGAAAACTTAAATCTGTCTTAAACTCTGAGGGATAAGGATGACAGTGAAGATGAAAGAACAGAACAGGGAGCAAAAGGGAAAGGTCGAAACAAATCAGAGTAGATGAGCCAGTTTGAAGTCTTCACTCTGGTCCCTGGACTTGGCCCTAGTGAATCATGGATAATGCAGGCAGGGTTGGGGTGACTTGGGTAAGAAGGCAGTAATGAAGCAAAGCAGCTTGATACTTTGCACACTCAGCTCCTTCTAGAAGGATGCAAGCAGTGGGCCAAAGCAGAGTCTAAGCAGCCAGGCTTTCAATATAGACATCATCTACTATTGGCAGTGTGAGAGGGTACAAGTTAACTAATCTCTGTACTTTAGTTTCTTCAATGTAAAATGAAAATAAAAGAGGATTAGTTTACCTTGAAAAAATTAAGGTTTGCAAAGTGCCTAGAACAGTGGCTGGTTCATGCTAAGCACCATGTGAGGGCTTGATAAGTAAATTAATTGCCACCATGGCTTTTCTCATAAGGTGAGCATTTTTGTCTGGATAATTTTTTAATGCATTGTCTTTGTTTTGCACTGCTATTACAGAATAGAAACCTAGAAAGAACAAAAATTTCTCAGTGTTCTGGAGATTGGGAAATTAAAGATAATGATGTTGGTGTGTGGTCTTTGATGGAGGCCTTCTTGCTGCGTTCTTATGTGGTGGGATGCAGAAAGGCAGGGGAGGATGAATCTTGTGTCCTCACATGGCAGAAGAGTGATCCCACCTTGTGAGTTCTAATAGTGGCACTAATCTGTGGGGGTGGAGCCTTCATGAGTAAACACCTCTCATTAGACTCTACACCTCAATATTGTGCTGGGATTAAGTTTCACATGCATTTTAGAGTGGACAAAAACATTCAAACCACAGTACATGTTACTTTATAACAGAATGTCAGGCTCAGAGAATTTTGAATTTGGAATGCTTTTAGCTTTAGCAACACAATGTTGCATTAAAATTCACATTTTTTTTCTTGGTCGGATGCAGTGGTGCATATCTATAATCCCAGTTCTTTGGGGAATGAGATAGGAGATGAGACAGTTTGAGGCCAGCCTCAGAAACTTAACGAGAATATAAGTGAAATGAATATAAAAGAAAAATAGAAAATAGGGCTGGGGGTGTAGCTCTGAGGTAGAATGCCCTTGGGTTCAATCCCCACTACAAAAAAAGCATTTATTAAATTAGTTTTTCTTTTTTTTTTAAATATTATGTTATTGGTGCTTTATAGTCTCACATCATAATGAAATCATATTGACAGTGACATACATTCACATACCACTTGATGGCTCCCCATCTCCCTTCTTCCTAACACAGAGTATTGAGATTGACATTGGTATTTTCACATGTGTACACATAGTAGATGATAGCAATTCTGTTAACAAACCTTACTCTTTCCCCACCCCTTCCCTTAGACCACTTTTCTGACTCCACTGATGTTTCTTCTCCATTATCTAGAGTCCCTCTGGTAACTCAATTAGTCCCTAGCTTGCACATATTAGAGAAAACATATGACCTTTCAATTTATGTGACTGGCTAATTTCACTTAACATAATGTTCTCCATAAGTGTGTCAGTTTATTTCTGTATTTTATATTCTACTTCATTGGTCTGTGTGTCTGTTTTTGTGCCAATACCATGCTGTTTTTATTACTATATCTCTGTAGTATAATTTGAGGTTAGGAATTGTGATGTCTCCCGCATGGTGCTTATTGGTGAGAATTGCCTTGTTTATTCTGTGTCTTTTATTCATCCATATAAAATTTGTGACTGATTTTTCTAGGTCTGCCAAGAATGACATTAGCATTTTGATAGGGATTGCATTGACTCTGTAGATCATTTTTGGTAGAATGGCCATTTTGATAATATTTATTCTGCCTATTCAAGAGCAAGGGAGATCCTTCTATATTCTAAGATCTTCTTCAATTTCTTTAAATTACTTTTTCTAAAAGCCTCTGGAAAGAGTAAGGAGAGAGAAATATTCTCTCCACAGGGAAGAACATAGACGTGTACTTGCTTTAATAGTGGAGTCCTCCTGGCGTGGTGGTGCACGCTTGTAATCTCAGCATTTGGGAGGGTGAAACTGGAGGATCCGGGTTCGCAGCCAGCTTCAGCTATCTAGTGAGGTACTCCACAACTTAGTGAGACCCTGTTTCAAAATAAAGAATAAAAAATAGGGCTGGAAGGCTAGGGGTATAGCTCGGAGGTAGAATGCCCCTGAGTTCAATCCCCAGTACCGCAAAAAAAAAAAAAAAAAAAAAAAAAAAAAAGTGGAGTCCATCATCCTGCTCTGTAACTTCACACTGGGAGAAGTCAGAAGCTCAGGGGAAGGCTCCTCATCTGGAGGTTCCACTTTCGTCAAAGATTTCCAGACCCAAGGACAAGGACAGCACAGCTACAGCAAAGCTGCAAGTTCTGAAGGGACCATGTGTATCTCCAAGATAAACAGTGAGGATGGACAAGCTTGACAGGAAGCCCTCCCAGTGCACGGAAGCTTTTGTAAGATGCTCTATCTTGTTCTACCCAGGGGAGGAGACAGAATGAGAAATGGAAGACTGGGAAACTTCCAGAATAAGCAAGGCTACATTTTCTCTCAGTCTGGTAGAAGAGAGCCCAATTTTCTCCAAGTCTGATTTTCATTCTTGTTTTCATCTAAGAAAAATGTTAAATGGTAATTTCTTATATATACAAGTTTATAAACTTAGTATCATACAAGTTTATAAGCCTAGCATAATTTTCTGGTAAGTACCCTTCCTTATTGCACTTTGTTATTTATTTTAATTATATTTCACTTGAGAAAAAATGTTGGGAATAGGAAAAGAAATCCCCTGGGTGTGTTCCTTGTGTCCTCTCTCAGCAATCACCTTTCCCCAATAGAAACACAGAGATTCATTTTTCAGCTCAGCTGTGACATCCTAACCTACAAAACCACTATCACCTGGCTTCTGGGATTTGGAGGGGAGAAGCGCTTCTCTCACATCTGAGTTTTGTGCTTCAGTCATCAACAGAAAATCTCGTGCAGCCACTTGTGAGGGCAGCAGCTATAAACGTGGGCTTTTCTGAGGAAGACAGCAATCTCGATATAAACGGAAGCTGACTGTCCCACAACTGACTGATCAGAGAACAGAAATGAGGGCTCCTAAGAGCAGCTTATTCTCTTGAGTGTTTCTGGGCTTGCTGAAAGGGGCTGTCTAACTAGTGCAAGCCCATCCCCAGGGCAGGTTTCAGCATCATTGGGCTGAACCACTACCCTGACCATTCTGTTTGCCGACCTCATTGTGAGTGGAACCTGGATGCTGTAGATGCTGCCTTTGACAGGTGGACAGTGCTGCTCCTCCCTGGCAATCTTTGACCTGCTGAGATTTGGATCACTGTTGTAGGTCCTAAGGGCATACTGATGGGGAGCAGAGAGGAGGAGAGAACTTGTTATTAGCTTATAGTTGCAATAAAGAGACAGAGCAGAAAGCTGCAGCAACCTGCCCCAGAAACACTGTACCCAGCATTCCCCCAGGAACTCCGCCCCAGCAACCAAGTTCCACCTCCAACACGGCTGCTTTGTCCATCATGAGGTCTAGGGGATATTCTAAATCCAAGCCATAATAGGCACTAAATGACAAAGAATTTGAATGATTTGTGTGAGCCTCTGTGGTTAGGATAAGGCAAAATAGGGATCCAGTTTCAGGAAGTGTGATTTCAGAACCCACCATCGTATCCCTATAGGATAATGTATGCTGTGGCTGGGCTTTGTCTTGGACACAATATAAAGTCATGGTCATCCGAAAGCCTGACTCTTACCTTTCTGGAGAAGAAATTGGGCAAATTAAACTTGAAAAATGCTGTTCAATTATCTATTTTTCCCTTTTCAAAAGAACAGAGACAGAGAACTCCTGGATCATGTGTCAGTCCCTCCCTTTGAGGAAGAGGCACTGCCCTGTTTTTTCAATGATATTCAATAAGCACAAAGCTATTCAGTAGGCACATTGCCAAAGACGGCAGTCTTGTTTGCCTGTTTGTCTTTCGATTTTTCTAAGGGTCATGACAAATATGGCACTAGAAATTTATTAATCAATGACTGAATTATTGATGTATAATAAAATGGCTTGCAATATGATGACTGTGTTATTATTTATTAGGTAAGTTAATGAAGTTGGGAAAATCGATTTCCTTTTTTATTGATCTCCTTCCTTTTTCATAGGTTTCTATCTTTATCATTGAAGCCAACACTGGTTATAGCATTTTAGAGTTACATTTAACATCAATATTCTGCCCATATGAAAATGTATACTGTGAAAAAATTTTGCCAATCAACAAACTAAGGAACATTTTGAGAAGAATTCTAGTCTTTGTGACGAGTAACAAAGGAGGCTGATTCATAGGGATCTTAAACAGATACTAGAAAAGCATCCCTGGTAAGCAGTGCCTGAGGCTTGTGCTGCTTATCATTGGCTCAGTGGGGGGATTGATTTGAGAGTGGTTTCTCTGGTTGCTATTCTATATGGTGGATTGTGGCTTTTATTAATGAATTAAGTACTTGATTTTTATAAACACTGTGCTTGCATCCATTGGCAAAATACTGAATTCACTATACTCCTTGGGTGATTCTTAGGATGATTGCTTGACTTCAAATACAAAAAGGCCATTTTTAACTGTATTTAATCATTAATAGTGATAGCAAGGAAGAAAATAAATAAGCCACTATTACTTGTATTCAATGTGCTGTCAAATTTAGGATATATTACTTTTTCATTACTTTAGTCCACTATATCATTTATATACCACTCTTAAATGTCGTTACTTTAAAATAAATTATTTTTCAACAAGCTCACTTCCTATAACTTTCCTTTTTTTGGTAAAAGGAAATGCTTGTTCAAAATATTTTGATTTGCTTAGTTACTTGTGAGAACATTACATTATAAATTACAAAGTAAATGTATGTTAGACACACATTTTTTTCAAATGGCACTTTCATAATATTTAACATTTGGTTAATAGCTCTGAAAACAGCAAGGTGCATGTATCACCAGAGACAGCTTCTGTGGTTGACAGCCCTTTCAAAAATGAAGGTATTGAGGCACTGAAAGACTTTTCTTCATTTGTATATAGTCAGGGCAAAACAATTGTTTCCGAAATGTTATTTATTTATTGCTAGAGTTTTGTGAGCAAATGTGTTTGTGGAGCTGTCTTTCATTGCGATCTTTTCAGTTGTGTTCAACATTTTGAAAAATGTCTGTTTTGGAATGAAACTTTTAAGAGCATATTTCTCATGTCTTACTGAATGCTAGTTTTTCAAAATTTTTGTCTAGTAGGAATATTGTTAATCTTGATAACTCTGAAGTTGAGATCTACCTAGATATACCTGGCATAGGCCAAGTCTCTTACTGACAAGGGTCTTTTTCTGTGAGACCTGATTCCAGATGAAAGGGGTATTGTTATCACCGTAGCAGACAGTATTGAAGCTACCCTAATAACTACAATATCTATAATATCATCCTTCCTTCCTCTCTTACTTCTGGTCCTGAGGTTGTCTATCTATTATAATTTGGAAGATATATTAAGTATTATCCTGTGCTTCTTTAAAGTTTCACTTGTCCTCTTTTAATTTATCATGGCCTTTGATCGTGGCCTTACACCAACATGCTTTCTAAAAGAAACATGAATGGTGTTAGGTATAAAGGAAGAGCTTGAGTCAAAGTTATGGAAATAGCCATGATCCGAACACAAGATAAGGAACAGCATTATAACTTATAGAAGTGTGAGGAATTAAATTAGCAAATATGTAGTTAGGGCATTCCCCATACCAGAAACGATCCAAGTGAGACTAGATGATGGGTATATGACACAGTTCCTATCCTAGAAAATTTAGTCTAGTCTGGGGCTATATATAGTATATGACATCCAAAAATTTTTGGATCCTACTTTTGGTCAATAATTAATGCTAAATTTGGAAATTTGGGGTGAATGAAAGACATCCTGTATCCACAGCATTCTCTACTGATTTCTTCCCACCATATTGTTAAATTCTTCTGAGCAACTGTTCAGAAGTCTTAGAACTCCTGACACATAATATATTCCCCAAAATGTTTATTAAATAAGTGAATGGTAATAGTGTTGAATAAAAATGATGTTACAAGATCACTGTCTAAACATTTTAAGTATATGATCTCTAACTATCATAACACTGCTGAAAGTGGCTAGGACTTTTTTTACTTTCTAGATGAGGGGAGACTCAAAGGAATTAAGTAAATTTTTATATACCACATAATTAGAAAAGATATTTGAAAGCATAGCCTGACTCGTCACAATCTTGTAGATTAAAGACCACAGTGAAAATAAAATTAGTTTATGGGGAAAAGTTCAGTTTCATTACCCAGTATAAATGTATAAAAATAAACATAAATGTATGGAATATGGATATTATATATGATAAATATATAACATATAATACACAGAATTATATGTAAACTAAATACTATATATAAACATAATATTAGTTATAAACATAATGTACTATATCTATATATTAGTGCAATGTAAAACTATAAAATTATAAATAGATATATAATCTAAATTTTTATATATCCAGAATATAAAATAATAAAACAGTAGAACTGAAAATAAAAAGCAGAAGTCCTCTACTTCATCTTCATCTTTTACTTTCCTCAGACCTACTTTTAGGGTAATGTCACCAAACTATATCTATATAGCTATATCTATCTATATATCTATATATATTTTAGTTTTTGAATAATTACCCCCAAATCAAAAGAAGATGCTTATAATACTGTCTCTTTATTGAATCAGGTTATTTCCCATGATGAAAGATGGACATTTAGGCATTTATAATGCCTTACCTCACCTTACCTTACCTCCTAGTTTTGAATGATACAGTAGTTCTCTGTATTCTATGTTGGTTAATTTTGTTTCTTTACTGTTTGTAAGCCTACATTTTTGTCTCTTACCAGTTTTCTAATATATTTCTTGAGTTCCTTGTATATTAAAATGATGCTGTTAGTACTTCTCTTTCCATTTAAACAATCAGCTTTAGCTCTTTCTTTCCATGAGGGGATGATAACTTTTACCTTCTATTCTCTAGTTAGAATAGGTATGTGTGTGTGTGTGTGTGTGTGTGTGTGTGTGTGTGTGTACACCTTAGAAATTATAATATGTACTTTTGACTTCCTCTGGACATAGCAAAGACATGAAACATTTCAAATCATTTACAGTGACCTATACTGTTTTCTTACACACAAAACATAAACACACACATACATGCCAATTAAGTAAGTGTTAATAAAGAGTGTATAAAATAATAAGGAATAATATGCACAGTGTCTATTTTCATACTATGTGTTTTAAAGCAACATCCAATAAGGAGCAGTCACTGCTCATAGAAAGCTTGTCTATTTTCATAGTGTTTTAGAGCAGCGCCCTTATTGTTTCATGCAGTTACGGCTCATAGTCCTGCAGACTTTCCATTCTTCTCACCATTTTTTGCCACCTCTCTTCCTCTCCATGTGTTAATTTATCTTCAGTTGTGTGCATTGAGTTCTTAAATTCTGTTATGATATCCTTTCATTTTCTTAATATTTTTACTTTTTTTTTTTAAGTCCTCTGTATCATTCTTCATGGTCTCTAGCTCCCTGCTGACATTTTCAAGCTTGACTTGTGGTTGGTTGTCTGTTTTTGGTGTTAGTTCATTCTCACAGTTTCTTGTCCCCACATATTTCTTATTATCATGGCTTGGATGCTGGACATTTATATTTTGAAAAGTTAATTACCAAAATAATTCAAGATTGAACATTAAGTTACCTTCCTCCAAAGGGGGATTTTCATTTACTTTTGTCAGATGTGCAGGGACATCAGCCATTGGAGTTGACTTTAATTAAGTTCACGTCTGAAAGTTTCTGTGTTGTTTACATGACTGCATGCCAGGACAGTATCTGACACCATACTTTTTCTTTTTCAATTTGACAGAAGAGACCGCATATTTCTATATGTATAGAGTCCATACAAGTGCTATGAGGATGATAAAAGTGTTGAGAAGCATTTCTCACTGAGTAAGAGTGAAAAAAAAGTGATTCATGATGCTTGTTAAAACAGTAAGTACAGATTTAATTCAGGACTACTGTGATAGTGTGAGTGGACTCGGGGGAATGACTATTGTAGGGCTTTGTAATAGGGAAGAGAAATTGGACTCAAATCTGAATGCTACAAGGAAAAGTAAAAGTTTACAGCCACAGAGCAGGGTGGGGGTAGAGAGGTGGGTGGATGAAAAATTATGAAAATAGGTGTGCAAGGGGATTCCAGCTAATCCAACCTAATAAGATTCTTGCTGAAGGCAGGCTGGAGATCATATATCACCTGGTAGTGGTGAAGGATGAGGAATCGGATCAGAGCTGGAGGGTAGAATCCCTACCCTCAATATTTGATTATCATACGAGCTTACTAGAATTTTTGCTACAAATGGGATTCCGAAGGACTCTTCAAGGATAGAGCCCCATTGGTCTCAGAGGAGCCTGACTACTAAAGTTTGGACAAGGAAAGAATCTTTATCAGGGAGAATAAAAAAAAAA
>PVLC010024616.1:0-24482 GCA_004027655.1 Graphiurus murinus | reverse complement strand
GAAACATAGGATCCAGAGAGGTGAGACTAACATTCCTTCCCAGAAGTCAGAGACCAGCTCCTCTGAGCCATCCATGATTTACAAGGGTGATAAGGGAGGAATTCTGCAGCAGAGGTGGATTTGCACAGCCCTCTTTAGATTATTATAGTGACTGTATCCTTGTGACCAGAGACAGAAAGATCCAGCTCCTTCAATCCACCATTCACGATGAAATGGGATCTTTATATGATGAAGACAACAGCCAATTCAATTAGGAACTCCAGGAGCTCCTGCGGATCAATCAGATCATGAACAATTAGCTGTAATTGGTACCTCTCCAGAGAGGTACATTCTTCACCTGCAGTCAAGGGCTACTCAGAGAGGTGTAAAATTCTTTCTTGACTTTGAAAACATCAAAGCAATTCCTTCTCATGTGAGCTTTACAGCCAGTCCCAAGCTGGTGGCTAAAGCTTCAATGCCAATAAAGAACTGAGGATTATTTTTTTTAAAAATTCCATCCATATTTTTTCTAAAAGAGCAAATAGTGATGCCAAATAATAAATCTATACATACTTGATCTGTAGGGCATAATTCCCAACAGCTAAGTGTCCCCAAAGAAATACCAAATTTGCAGCCAGGTTGAAATGATGATTTTTAGGCATTCCAAAAAAGAGGTCATGGAGAATCACCAGCATTTCAATCACCACATCACAGAGCTAATTTGTAAATATAATTTTAAAAGAAGTAAATTGGTGGTAATATTTGTCCCTTAAAGCTGAAACAGAAAAACACAGCTTTCTGTTCCTCTTAGGTTACCATATCCATGACAAAGACTCTTTACAGAATACAAGGAGATGAAGAGACATATTTTTAAATATACTATATAGACAGCCATGGTGACATACACCTGCATATCCTAGTACTTGGATACTTGGGAGGCTGAGGTAGGAGCATCACAGGTTTGAGGCCAGCCTCAGCAACTTAGTGAGGCTCTCAGCCACCTAGTAAGAACTTGTTTCCAAACAGACAAAGAAAAAAGGCTGGTAGTGTTCAATCCACAGTAACACACACACACACACACACACGCACACACACACACACACACACACACACACTATATTTATATAGTTTTATATATATATATATAACTGAGAAAGAACAAAGTGATAAATTGAAGTCCTTTCGGTAGCAGAATGTCAAGTGATGAAGCCTGCACACTGCCTAGGAATAAAATCAAGATTTTTTCTCAGGTCAGAATCTAGGCAGGACCTGAACACTTGTTAACAACATTGAAACCTGGTATTTGTATCTGTAAATGAAGAAGTTGGATTAGCGGGATCTCAAAGGACCCTCCAATGCAGAGAGACTCCTGTTAAGGCATTAGAAAGCACTATAGGAAACTCCCACATAGCCAAGTTTTCAAAAGGACCTCTTCTTTGCCCTGCCAGAAACAAAATATGAAATTGGATGTTTCTATTTTTATGCTAAAATGGAAACAGAGGTGGGAAGGATACAAGGAATCCATCATGCAAAAGAAACAGTTTTGTTTTAAGTTTCAAACCCAATAGAAACTCTAGCCCTCGGAGGATATTATAAGGCTGTAACCTTAGCCCTCTACTTACCTGACCTTTAGCAGCCAGGAACAGGCAGCAGCAAGTAGGGCTTGGAAGTCTACTTCCTAAATCAGTCTCATTCCCTCCAACTTCTGCCCTTTCTGTGAATTATTACACCACCTGGCACCAGGAATATTATTGACTCTGGAGCAGCGAGCTTAATTTTGCAATAAATTTTATAGATTGCTAACTGAAAAACAAGAACAAAAATGGACTACTAGGTAGTTGAAACCGCTGACTCTCGCTGCTCCTTCCTGACCCTGGGTAATTTATGGCAGGAGAGCTGGGCTCCCACACCGCGGCGGCCACTTTGGCAGGGCCACTCGGCTCACCACGCGCGGGGCAGCAGGCCAAGGAGGAAGCCATGCTGCCTTGTCTCTGGATTTCAAACCTCACTCTGCATGCCGGAATTCCCGGCAGTCTCAGCTCCTGAGACATCAGAAGTAGAAGTCATCAGGAAACTTGGGGCCATGTTTGTGATGATTGGGAGAGAGAGAGAGAGAGAGAGAGAGAGAGAGAGAGAGAGAGAGAGAGAGAGAGACTTTGCACAGGCTCATCCCATCTCTTCCAGCCTTTTCAGTTTAAGATATATTTGTGGCGAGCTCACTATATGATAAGTACTGGAATACTATGCTGGAACTAAAAAGATACATAAGACATGATACTCGATTGTATAAGTTATTGGTGTGAAACAAACCACCCCCAACTTAATGCTAATGAACTCAGCTATCAGCTAAGCTAGGGTCTTACTCTTCTAGAAAATAGCTGTGGTTGGGATGCATTGGTTCTGTGCCAAGAAACTGCTCCTCCTCCAGCTAGTGAGCCGCACATGTCTGCTTGCGGTGTCAGGAATCTAAGAAGGTCAAAATTCATCAGCACCATGATGCATACCTGTAATTCCAGTCCTTGGGAGGCTGAGACAGGAGGGTTGCAAGTTCGAGGCCAGTCTCAACAAGTTAGAGAGACCCTATTTTAAAATAGAAAATATAGAATAGGGCCGGGTGTGTAGCTCAAAGGTAAAATGCCTCTATGTTCAACCCCCAACACACCCCCAAAAAATATTTTTTAAAGAAACTCAAAATATACAAGCACTTTTGAGCTTCTGCTTAAATCAAGTTAGGCACCATTCCATTGGCTAAAAGAAGATACGTAGTCAAACCCACATACAGGCTAAGGGAGGGAACAGAGACAAACAAGAAAAAGTGGAATGTTTGGTGCAAACCAATCCATCATGTTAACCTGGAAGAACTTGCATACCAGAGAGGGGGTCAGGCGTGCAAGTCCTGCCTGTGCAACGGGGGCGAGTGGAGGAGCCCCCCAGGCAGCTTGGATGGGGAAGTTGAGGCAGGAGTGAATGTGTCTATACAGTGTGATGCCAATGCTGGCAAGTTGAGTTTTGAAGGACGAGGAGGAGAACACACAGAGTGCAGCCTGGAAGGGAGTTGAAGAGAAGAAGAAGCAGGCTGCAGAAGAACAGGCGTTCCTCGTATGTAATGAACTGCCCGAAGGATTGTTTCGGTCTCTACGATGATCTCTCTTTCTGCCCAGACATCACTTCTAACCCCAGTCTGTGTCTCCCAGTCCCTCTGGAGATTTCTGAGGATCTACCCCCAGGACACCTGAAGCCCATTGCCTTTCCCTCCATCAAGCTTATCCCCCATGGTTCACAGCTACAATTATTGGCACCAATATCTGCCCAGTGTTCCACCTCATGACCACTCATCCCGCCGACTTTGAGCCACGAGTAGTTTCCAGTCACTCCACTGCTTTCTGTCCCCAAACCAGCGTCACCACTGTTCTCCCAGGTCTTCACCACCCCTCACCTGCACTGGCCATAGCAAGCCTTTCTTCCACCAGACTTCCAGTATGATTCATCTGAAATGCAAATCAGATGTGGAAACCTTCTGCCTAAAGTTTTCTGTGGCTCCCCATTAACTGCAGCATCTTAGCAAGGCCCAGGACGTGCTCCTGAAATGATCCCTATGGATTTCAATGTTCTGCTTTCCACTTCTTGCAATGCACTCTATAGTCTGAAAATAAAAGCAGTGCCCATGAATTCAAACTGTATTTACCGCATGTAATACTTTAATTATCTCTTAACCTCTATGCATTAGTGTCTCCTTACCATGTTTCTTTATGAAATTTATAAACCTTGGTGGCTGCTAGTTAACATATTTAAGGACCACTCATTTAGAAACAGACAGCTTATTTTGAGTGACACACTGTTTGGGATACTGTCAGTCATCTTGTATCACACAAGGAAGGGAAAAAAATCAAACACAAAAACAACAACAAAACTTCGCTCTTCCCAGAACTGTAAGCAAAACCATTTGCAGAACAACCTTTCAAGAGTAATTCCATACATTCCCCTACTCCTTCATGACTTGGAAGAAGGCAAGTGCAAAGCACTAAATCATAGAAAGAAAAATGTCTCCCCTGTAAATCCTGCCACATAAAAGATTCATAATTAGATAGTTGGGGATAAATATAAGAGGCTTCCATGTTTACACGAAACCTGACTTAGGGTCACATCAGATGAGCATAAATGTATTTCATAAAAGAAGAAAACCAAGGACTTCCAGGAGGATGGCATTGAAGTGAAACACCTCTCATCAGGCACTGTGAGCTTGAGCTAAGTAAACAAATAACCCAATCACAAAATGGGCAAAGGATCTAAATAGACAAAGAAGAAATACAAATGGCCATAAATGTATGAGGAAATGTTCAACATCATTAGCAATCAAAGAGATACAAATCAAAACTACCTTGAGATTTCACCTAACCCCAATCAGAATGGCATTCATTAAGAATACAAACAACAACAAATGCTGGCGAGGGTGTGGAGAAGTAGGAACCCTAATACATTGCTGGTGGAATTGCAAATTAGTTGCAACCACTTTGGAAAACAATATGGAGGATCCTCAGACGAATGGAAATGAGCCTACCATATGATCCAGCAATACCACTTCTGGGTATCTACTGAAAAGAATGGAAACCAAACTATCCGACAGATGCATGTGTATCTATGTTTATAGCTGCACAATTCACAATTGCCAAACTATGGAACCAGCTAAGATGTCCATCAACAAATAAATGAATTACAGAACTATGGGATATGTACACAATGGAATTTTACTCAGCCATAAAGAAGAACAAAATCATGTTATTTGCAGGGAAATGGATGCAACTGGAAAACATTATGTTAAGTGAGATTAGTCAGTCACAAAAAGCAAAAAATCATATGCTCTCACTAATATGTGGAAGCTAGGGAGAAAATGGGACATAAGAGGGACTCCAGATGAAGAAGGAAAATCCTTAGGTGAGCAAAGAATTAGACTTAATGGAAGATGATGGGGGGAGAGGGGACATCCTAATGAGTATGATGTACTTTCACAAACATATCAGAGTCAATCACTAAACTGAACTTGAGAAAGAGGGAAGAGGAGGGAGTAGGGTGGGAATTGGGGAAGGGTTAAATGAGAAATGTGTGCATGTATGCCTTTATTAGCTTGTACCTAACAAAGATGTATGATTACAATGCACCAATAAAATAAATAAATAAAATAAAAGAAGAAAACCTCTAAGATCTAAGTGATAGATTTATTTATGAAATTGTGCACTTCAAAAAGTGGTACTGAATCTTGCTTCTACATAATCAATGATTTTTACCTAAGTTCATTATGGGGAAGTAGGGTGCTAGGGAGTGTTGCCTAAGTTAAATTCTGGAAAATCTAAATATCTCCTTTTTTAAATTTTTTATTTTTTTTAATCTGTGTTGTTATTTAGGCAGGGCTGATTGACAATGATTTTACCAAGTTGATCCTCATTGTAAGAACAACTGAAGCTCTTATCTAATATAGCAACCACTAGTCACGTGTGCCTATTTAAATTTAAATTAATTAAAATAAAATTTAAAACGTATTTCTTAAGTCACACTAGCCACATTCCAAGTGCTTGAATAGCCACACGTGGTCAGGGGGTACCATAGTAGACGGTGCTGATATAGACCATTTCCATCCGTGAAGAAGGCTGTTGTGGGCAGCTCTTCCTTGGGAGGGATTCACAAGTACGAAGAGGGAAAGGAAGGGAACAGAATGTCTTCTCCATCTCTATCCCGAGTTGACAAGTACACACTTTTTTTTTTATACCCCTTACTAACTACAATTTGGAGCAGCGAGTGTTATAAATCTGCTTGGAGCCACAGAGGTGTGGGAGACTATAGGCACTTAGCAAAGATTCTGACCCTATGACAGGAAAGGGAGCCACTGCCTGCCACAGCCTAAATACAAATTAGCCTTTGGTGCATCATTTTGATTCATGTAAAAACCTCTGTCTTTGCTCTGAATTTTATAAATACCTTATTATAGAAATAATGTCCAAGCTACATTACTAACCTCCTCTATGATTATCTGGCATCTGTAATTACTATTACCAGTATCACTAAATATTCTAGTACAACTGAATTCACCCTGGGTGCTTGTAAAAAAAAAATTATAAAAAAAGCAAACAGGTTTCAGAAATAAAATAGTCAGGTCTTCCCTGTGACCGATAGAACCTGCACACTGGTTATCCTTAGATTTTTCAAGATTTAAGAATGTTCAGAATTTCATAGATTCATAACATTGATTCAATTTCTAAGTGTAGGGTTTTTTTCTTTTTTTTTTTTTTTTAGTATTATTTGGTAGTAAACCTGTGATCACAGGAGAGAAATCAAGTTTGGTCACAATTAGAAATAAGCACCAAATTGTTACCATAGTTTCAGCAGACTGCAGGCAATATAAAGAAAATAAAATTATATGTAACTATAACTATAATCAATTTATAATATATTTATTAATGTATTTTTAAAACATATATTTATAAATCTTTTTATACATTAAGTAATATATACTTACAATGTTTAAACTATGTTTCTAATAAAATAGATATATTGAACTAAGAAAATCACTCATATATTTCAGTCTCCAAAAAAAATCCATTTCACTTTAATTCTCTTTTGTCTCCTTAAATTTTTCCCTTCCTTCCTTCCTTTCTTTTTGTTGTTGTTTTTTTGACTGGGTATTTCTCTGTGTTTATCTTCCATTTTAACTCAGCTGTGTTTGAGTTTCTCTGTACAGCTGGGATGCTGCTGTCCTTCAGTGGAAAGCACCAGTGCCCCAGCTATGCCATGGGGGCAGCCACCCTAGACGCCAAGCCAGCGTGTGCTGCAGGATGGCGAGGCTGCTGCGTCCCTCCCCTGGGCAAGCACAGGGCCAGTCCCATTCTCATAGGACAGGAAACCCAGCCATTACCCAGGAGAGCAGGCACCAGAGATCCTGCAGTCCTCACTACGACTCAATGACCAGCCACTGCCTGGCACTACTGACTGAGCTCCCAAGCTTGTGCTGTCGCCATCAGCGACAGGAACGGCTCCAACTGCAGAAGCCAGCTCACAGCCAGCGCTACTCAACCCAGACTTCCTAACGGTATCACATCATAAAACCCTCGCGCATCTGGCACACATTTAAGTCCAAGTTGGCAGTATTTGATATGAAAAAGAAACCAAAGACTGAATTAGTATCCCACAAGGTTGTTTTTGCAAGTCATAGACATAGTGCAGAAGCATGTGGAACAGAGGCCACAAGACGCCCACGAACCTTTCCTTAAATGAAAGCTGGGCTACGCAGGGCCAATGAACTCCCTGCAAAAGCAAGCCAGCAAACAAACTGTAACACAAAAACAACCACCCAAACCCCCACTTTCTTGCTTTAACTTTGCTTGTCCCAAGGAAGATCTTGTCACCTGGCTACTTTTTTTTTTGGACTTATGTGGGCCAAGTACCTGGACCATCCCTCAGATAGAAGCTTAAATTAGGAAAGGGATCGACCCCCTTCCCTAACCTGTCATTCCAAGTTTCTTTTATGTCCAGCTTCCAGAGCAAGCAAGGTCCCGTATCTGCAACTCTGATGTTGAGGGAAAACCTAGTTTGCAGAAAACATTGCTTTGCACCAGAATATAAATTGATTATTGACTTTTGGGGTCAGGGAAGTAGGATTCTAGCTGCGTTCCCACTCAGGGGCATCACTTTCTGAAAAACTAAATGATTGAAAAGTGCATTTGGGGAGCAAAAAGCAAGAGTAAGCAGTTGGAGGCGGAGGTAGGAATAATTTTGAGGGAGGCTTAATTAATGTAAACCAGGAAATAACTCTACTCTAGCAACCAGTTACTGGAGGTAGGTGTGCTATTTTTGAAATCTAATTCAGGTGACCTAGTCTGAGAATACGGTGGAATATTTATAGTCAGAATTTTCCTGGAAAAGTAGGAAGGTGTGTGCCTCTTTGAAAGCAAACAAAGAAAACCCAGAATTATTAAAATAAAATTGGGGCTGGATTTTTTAGTCAGTTTGGAGTAGGAAAGGTCATTCTAAGTCAGACCGAAAACATAAGAAGCCGTGAGGAAAGAAAAGTTGTTAAATCTGATAGCAAGAGAAAAATTAACAAAAACAAATTGCAAAAGAAAGAGAAAGAAACTATACGTCTGCTGTGACATAGTCTGAAAGTTCCTTTTACCATATTAACTTTTGTCATGCTCCTTACTTGCATTCGATGTTTTAAAACAGTCAGCCAAGAGCTAATTTCTTGAACTTAAACAGTGCACCCACAAATCATTGGGTATAAATCAATGATCTTTAAAAACTGAAACAGGCAACTAACTTTTGCAGAAAAATTAATACAAAAAGCAAATGAACCCATAAGATGTTAAAAGCCACCTATTTAATAATGCCCACCAAAGAAGAGAAATAAAGATATTTTTCCTCCTGAACGATTGACAAAAATTTTAAAAACTGAGCTGCAACTGTGTCCTGTTAGCTAGCAGCCTGCATCACTGGGGTTCTTGTAAATGGTGCAACATTTGGTGGGAACAAATCGACAAAACTGAGATTAAAAATGTATCTTCTCTTCAATCTAGAGATTTTCCTGCTAGGAATCTATCATAGAGATAAAATCACAAAAGTATCCCATGATATATGTATAAGTATTTGTTTTATCATTACAAGTAATAAAAAATCATAAGCAATCTGAACATCCAGAGATATGAAACTGACTAGACAGATTTCTGTGTATCTCTATAGGAGACCTCGACAGCACTGACCCAAAGGATGAGCCACACTTAGATCCTAAGATATGAAGTCAAACTACCAAAACAACCGTTTCATATGGTTCCTTCTAGAAAAAAGATGCCCCAGATATATTATTAAATGCGGCGAGAGAGAATAGAGATCCATTATTATAGGAAAAAAATATATAAGTTACTAAATAAAGTAGGGAATTCTTTTTATATTTTTAAGAGCAGCTATTTGTGTAAATAATGCATGTATATGTCTCCCAGAAGCATATAAGAAATAGTTCACAGTAACTTTGGGGTTAAGGAGTCAGGGATTGGACAAAATTGTTATTTCTCGTCTTGTACCTTTCTATGTACTTTGATCCTTTCCAACATTTGTACACAATAGTTTTACTGAAAAGATAACAAAAATACCACTCCGCTGGCAACCTTGCTCAGATGCTGTTCAGTGAGAAGGAATTTAACCAGCCTTGGGCTTGAAAGCGCTGTCTTCTGGCGAATGGCAGGGCCACAAAAGACACTCATTACCATTTCCTTCAAGCCCCATGGAAGGGGTAAATTTGGCCCTTGAGCATAAACAGTAATTATCCATGCATTTCCCTTGCAACTTCTTTATAAAGATTTCAAGAGAATGAATTACAGTGGATTGAGTTTCACGTAGCAGTGTTTGCCCGTCGCAGGTGGGATTCTGAACCATCTTTGATCCAGGTGGGATCGATATACAAAAACCACAACAGCCAGCGCACATGTCTCCTGAATTCCTAAACCCGACAGAATAGGAAATTTACCAAGGAAGGTCAAAATTCCAGGTGGCAAGAATTCCTTTTGGATTCTTGTGTGGCTCGGGCGAATGATGTAACAGACTTCGTGTAATAAAACGTATGTGCAGATCTTCTGATTTTACAACATATTACCCATAGTGAGGATTTTCTTTTGTTTTTTTAGAATATTTTAAACTTTAAAAAAAATCAGTTTAAGCTTATAGAAAAGGGAAATAAATAAACAAACAAAAATATTCATCTGATCTTCACCCCGGTTGCGTTTCGTGAGCGTTTTGTCCCATTTGCTTTACCGCATGCGTCTTTTCCCTCAACACTTCAGGAGGTATTCTCTGACCTAACTAATTAATACTTCTTCCTCTTCGGCATCTAGATTCCAACTGGGCCAGCCGATGCAATAGAGCTGTGTTTGTCTCCAGTTTGGATCCGGTCTAAGACCTCATACTCTGTGCTCGGTTGTCAGGTCTGCAGCGGTGCCCTGGTAAATGTTTAACAGTCAGTGCCCTGGTGGATAAACGCCCTCTTCTGTAACATTTGTCATTTCTGTGATTGTAAACACTCCCACCATAACCAAAACAGTACCACTGACTCCCCGAGGAGCAGCTGGAAAGCGCTGTGCAGAACCGGCTCTCGCACCTGTGCAAGCAGACGCCGGCTCCTTAGCTTGCCTTCATCTACATCAGTTCCCAACCTTTGTCTTTTAAGACACTGAGGGTTTTTTTTTTTTTTTTGAAGATTATTATCTTCTCTTTTTTAAGGCCATTCATTATTTTGAGTTTGATATTCCCTCATGTTTAGATTCAGGTTATACATTCCCAGCTGGAATATTGCACATTTATGCTCCACATTTATGATATCACTTTGATCACTGTATCAAGGCATTTACTGGCTTTTCTGCTGCCTACTCATTCTTTTCTGTATCTAAAAGGTATACATTTAAGACCATGCTAATAGTCTCCTCCTCGTTAATATTTTTCCTAAAGCTTTTGTGCTTAAACATTTACACACACATGCACAAAATCTTAGCGTTCCAAAATTTTAATATAAGAATCAAGCCAGGGGTGGTGATGCACACTTATAATCCCTGTACTTGAGAGGCTGAAACAGGAGGATCGCAGGTTCGAGGACAGCCTCAGTAAGTAGTGAGACTCTCAGCAACCTAGTGAGATCCTGTTTCCAAATAAGAAATAAGTTCGGGCTGGGGCGTAGCTTGAATGTATAATGCCTCTGGGTTCAATCCCTAGTACCACAAAAAAATAAAATAAAAAAGAATCAAATTATTTAAAGAGTAAAAACTGATAAAGTTCGATTTTCAGATGCTTGTATTTTCCTTTTAATCTAAGCTGCAACATTATTTTTAAATGTGGTGATAGTAATACCTATCTTGCAGATTATTATGATGATTAAAGATATATCATATTCCCAGGAGAATACTTGCTACATTATCAGATTCAATAAATGTGATCCAAGGAAAACATGTACTTAAGATGATTTACTTTCTACTAGAATTTAAATGACTCATTCCAAAATTTTAAGGGAAGAAAACATTAGGGGAAAATGGATATGGACCAAAACCAATTTAATGAAGTAGGAATTAATGAATCTAGGTACAGGGAGCCCTTGGCCCATTAATGCAGGGGTGTTATGTAAGATCTCAGGTTAGTCCATAAATCAATACTACTTGATCGTTCTTGAACAATTCTGGAAGCTGTGTGTCAAAGCTTAATAACTTTGAAAAAGTCCCAAATCTAGAAAGAAGATCTCATATAAGAGATAAGTTCCCAAAAACAAAATAGTGAGCCAATGATGGAAGAAAGAAAATGATAAACTTGACATGAATTTAAAACTGTCACTCATCAACAAATGTCATTAAGGAAATGAAAAGTTAAACCAAAGATTGGAAGAAAATATTCCCAAATGTACTTGTTTGACAAAAGACTTCAATTAGCTTTCTATTCTTGCTGTAACTGATGACCCTACACTTAGTGACTTCAAGAAACCCAAATATATTATCTCGCAGTTGAGGCGGGCTGGATTGCCTCCTTAGCTCTGTGTCTCTCAAGGCCAAAATCAAGATCCAGCCTTCCTGGCTTTTTGGGGGTGGGGGGTGGGGGAGGTTACTGGGGATTGAACTCAGGGGCATTCTACCTCCGAGCTACACCCTCAGCCCTATTTTTTATTCTTTATTTTGAAACAGGGTCTCACTAAGTTGCAGAGTGCCTCACTAAGTAGCTGAGGCTGGCCAAGAAACAGGATCCTCCTATCTCAGCCTCCCAAATGCTGGGATTACAAGCGTATGTCACCACGCCTGGTGCTTCCTGGCTTCTTACCTGGGGGCTGGAGGGGAGAGTCTGCTTCCACACTCATTAGGATTGTTTCTTGAAGCTTTAGGGCTGAAGTCCTCATTTTCTTGCTGACAGTTGACCAGGAGTCTTCTTCAGCTCCTATATTTTTGTCACTCAGTTCCTTCTGTCTTTAAACCAGCAATGGTGCTTTGAGTTGTTCTTATACTTCAGGTCTCTCTGGCTTTTCCTTCTGTGACATCTCTTCTGCTTCAAGCCAGAGAAAGTTCTCTGCTTTTAAGGGTTGATTCTGTTACAATGGGTAAGCCCAGATAACCCAAGATAATCTCCCTACTTTAAAATTCCTCACCTTAGTTACATCTGCAAAATATCTTTGGCCTTGTGGTGTAACACATATACAGAATTCAATAATTAGGGCCTGGAGATATTGGGTGTTATTCTGCCTACCACACAGATCCACAAACTTTACAAAAAATCGTGTTTCTTTTTTTTTTTTTTTTTTTTTGCGGTACTGGAGGTTGAACTCAGGGGCATTCTACCTCTGAGCTATAACCCCAGCCCTATTTTTTATTCTTTATTTTGAAACCGAGTCTCACTAAGTTGCAGAGTGCCTCACTAGGTAGCTGAGGCTGGCCTTGAACCCGGATCCTCTGGTCTCAGCCTCCCAAATGCTGGGATTACAAGTGTGCGCCACCACGCCCGGCAAAATCGTGTTTCTTAATAATACCTATAAACAATTTTTAAAGGGCAAAAGACGTGAATCTTTTGATACAACACTTGGTTTAGTAAGTCAAAAGAAACATAAAAGTCATTCACCAGCAGAGAAAGAGAAATTTAAACCACAGTAAAATACCACTTTCACAAACTATAATGATTAAAACAAGTGTTGGGAAGAATGTAGAATAATTGGAACTCTCATATATTTCTGGTCAAAATGTAAAATGACGCAATCACTTTGAAAAACAGTTTGACATTTTCTTAGGAAGTTAAACTCACACTTGATCTAGCAATTCCTCTCCTATGTGTTTAAACCCAGGAGAAAGGAAAGTTTGGGGAGGGTATTATGTAATCCTTAACACATAGCATCTTCCGAGAACATTGTAAATAATAAAGCTTACTTCATTTATTGACCAACAAATATTAATCTATAATTAATATCTATAATTGTCAGGCTCTAAATAAAAATGTTGAGCCCTGACAGTTGATGTTCTGTCCTCTTAGAAATTCTTTTCTTATGAGAAAATTGTACAAACAAGTGAATGTATAAGTAGGTGCAAACATTATAAAGGAAACAAACTCAGGGACAGGATAGAGAGAAATCAGTGAGAAAAACCTCAGAAACGTTCTGCGGAAAATAAAGATTAAGAGTGGTGTTCCAGGATAATTTACATATTTAAAAAGGTATGGGCAGAAATACACACACACACACACACACACACACACACGCACACACACACATACCTATGTGTACTAACAATATGTAACTTCTACATCATCTGAGATAAAAATTGAAATAGTTCATCACCTGAGATAAAAATTGAATTAATCTTATTTAATTATTTGGTTTAATTTTATTTATTATTAAACATAATCTACTTCCATCAACCCATTTTATGGAGGAAAAAATAGATTCTGAGAGATGATGCAATTTGGCCACGTCTATAAAGAACTCAGGACTCCCCAGTGGTTTTTCTGTTCAACTCATTGGCAAAAGGAAGAAATAACGTACAAACCTACTAAGTATTTACTATCTACCCATAGGCACAAAATTTCTCCTTAGTATTTATAAATCAATCATCTTATAGGATGCAAATGAATAAATACAATCATATTACCCAAAGCACAATGGATTTTCTAAAGTGGTACTCAATGAGCAACCTTGTAAGTCATAATTCATTTTCCCATGGGAAAAAAAAGAAGTAAGGGGTCTAATGCTAAATGCTCAAGGCCAATAATTATAAATATGGTACTTACATTTTCTAAGCATTCATGGATGCATCTAAATTGGTTAAATGAAGCAACTCTAGTGTCCAGGGTAGGAAATTGTTCATTGCATAAGTAATTGTGATATGTAAAGATAATTAATTTAAATCTTATTTTAATTATTTGTTTTAATTTTATTTACTCTCTATGTATATTGCTCTTTTTTTACTGAAATAAATTAGAGGATGAAAGACATCCCTCATCAGATGTTTCCTGGTTAAAGAAGAGTCTCTGGGGAGATTTTTCACAAATTTTTAGATTTTTAAGAAAAAATCCAGTCTCCTGAATAAGTGAGTTTGGAGGTCCTATTCCAGCAGTCCCTTTTCTGTTCTTCCCCTTTATCCTGTCGTAGACAATCTGTGTTTGGTCGTGTTGCTGTCTTCAGAGACAGTCTTACGCTTTGGGAGTCGCCCTTTTGTCTGCACTAGGATGGTATTTTATTAAGTTTCTTCTTACAATTAAACTTTGGTGTTTTGTAAGGCACACTTCACTCCAAAATAGACTTTGAAAAGAACTTTCCAACTTTTGAGAATGCATTTTATATCTTCCCAATGTCAAAAAGTCCTCCAAAATGCCAATGCACTTGATCACACAGCCTAAATGTAAATCATTTCTCATCTCATCTAAATCCATCAGGGGAATATACTCCCTTGAGCTCAAGTGTGTGTGTGTGTGTGTGTGTGTGTGTGTGTGTGTGTGTGCATGCACACAGGCCCTTAAGATTCTGCAGGAGTGATTTGCACATAAGGGTGGCAACCCAAGCACATTGCCACTGGCTGTTGAAATAAATCTGTCAGTGGATAAATATCAGCACTTAAAGTATTCAATAATAATTACATGTATTCTGAACATTTATTTACTTAATATTCAAAAGTACTACACTTTATAATACCATCTAATAACAAACTCATGTCTACTATTTAAAATATAATATAGCACATAGACTTTTTAAGAATTATGAGTTTCTAAGCTTTTTTATTTTTATTTTTTATTTTGGTACCAGGGGCAGAACCCAGGGACATTCTACCTCTGAGATACACCTCCAGTCCTATTTTTTATTCTCTATTTTGAAACAGGGTCTCACTAAGTTGCAAAGGGCTTCACTAAGTAGCTGAGGCTGGCCAGGAATATGGATCTTCCAGTCTCAGCCTCCCAAGTACTGGGATTACAAGCCTGCACCACCACACCTGGCTCTAACTATTTATTTGTTTGGTCAAGTAATTGTGTGTGCACTTTTTAGATTTAAGCAATGATTTAAATATTTTTAAATGTATTATAATGGTTGGAGGTTGGACTTGAACCCAGAGAAGTTATGGACAAAAGATGCAGACAGCATTAGAGGAAAAGTGCCTGGGCTATAGACTTAAGAGAATCATTGAAGCCAGGTGTGGTGGCACATGCCTGTAATACCAGTACTTAGGAGGCTGAGACAGGAGGATTGCAGGTTCAAAGTCAGCCTCCACAATTTAGTGAGGCCCTTAGGAACTTAGCAAGACCTTGTTTAAAAATAAAATAAAATAGAGCTGGGATGTAGCTTGGAGGTAGAATGCCCTGGGTTCAATTCCCAGCACCACAAAATAATAAATAAATACATAAATAAACAAACAAATCATTGATTATGACAAAGGCTTCTAAATCATGAGAAGATTTGAAACTAAAAATAAGATTGCCATAGGAATTAAGGAAAAATACTGGAGATGAACAATTAAGAAGTATGAATAGAAATATGGAATTGTATACATAAATATGGAAAATAAATAACACTTTTGTGTGGTGCCAGAGAAGACAACTTGAAACATAAATACATTAATTTCTACTGTGATGCATACCTTCCGTCCGACCCACTGCCTAACTCCTTGTGCTTATAAAAGCAACTCTGATGATGCGATTGCTGAAGATAAACTGACATTTGAAAGTAGAACCACGAAAGGCACCGCCACGAATCCAGTCTCAATCCAGGCTCCTGCTGATCCCAGTCACGGCCCTGTGAACATCGCTCTCTCAAAGTTAAATCACTGCACATATTAGGTGTGGAATGTGAAAAGGAATAAATTGCACAGCATTGCAAACAAGTAAATATGTGTAAAGAATTAACCTTTTATTAATAATTACTAACAAATAATAATAGTGAATCATATCGTCAATAAAATACTGTTTATTTATTAGTCTTTTGCAATGACCATGGTATAGAGCCATATACTAATAAGACGAACCATATAATCTACAATTATTACATTTAAATATTTAAAAGAGCACTGTTCTTCAAAGTAGCACCTTGGTATTATACAAAAATAAAATTAATAATAAAATGTTATGAATAGATAATAATTATATGTTACATAATAATAAATAACCTGTAGAAGTACAGTTTTACCCACTTATTAAGATTCTATCAAGATACCATCTTTATAATTACCAAAAAATAGTAAAAAAAAAAAATAGTAACTGCTGCCTCTTGAAGTACATAGTTTATAGGAAATGGTACTGAAAGTTTTCTTATGGCTGCCGGGCATGTTGGTGCAGGCCTCTAATCCCAGTACTTGGGAGGCTGAAACAGGAGAATTGCAGGTTAAGAGGCTAGGCTCAGCTACTTAATGAGGCCCTGTTTCAAAATAAAAGAGGGCTGGGGATGTAGCTGGTTTCAAAATAAAAAAATAAATAAATAAAAGAGGGCTGGGGGTGTAGCTCATAGGTAGAATATCCTTGGGTTCAATTTCCAGTTACACACACAGACACACACATGCGCACGCGCACTCTTTCTGATTGTTTGGTACAAACACTTTGACTTATTCCTGTCTCTGACTCCCTGTGGTACTGCCTGAACTTGCTGCAGGATAAAATGAACCTTGCATTGGTCCAACTCTCCCTTCAGGCCTCTCTTCTTATCGTCCCACAATCACTTTTGGATGTCACAGTGGTCTCCTTACCATTCAAGTCTTGCCACACAGACTCTGGAGCGAAGAAGATGCCTTCCCCTTGTTGATCTAAACGCAGGATTTATTTGGAGATCCGTGTGTGGCTTAAGTCAATGTAATCAGGGTAACTTTCTTGGAATTACCTGAGGACTCTGGAACAGAGACTTTCTCTGGATGATGCAAGGTGTGGATTTGGTGCAATGGTAGCCCTTTTTGTACCACAAGGACAAAAGCAATGCATAAAAGCTGAGCAGAAAGACTCACTGAACTCTGCAGAAACCAAGCTTGATGCTTGACAAAATTTGATTTGCAGGATCAAATACAACCCCATGTTGCTTAAGCCAGTTGGGATGTAGTTCTCTGCATCCTAACCAAAAAGCATCCTGATACACTCTTAGGCTCTTTGGTTTAGCACATCCCTTCCTTCTTTGTTCTAAAGATGAGCTCAAACTACATTCTGCATGAGACACTCCTGAAAACTGTCACAGGGACATTGTGGCCCCGTGCACAGGAGGAGAGGGGTTGCAGAATACTGTACGTACTATGAGCAACACTCGCTGAAATCTGCACAGAAATTTCAAATGCCATCCAGAAATCCAGTGAGTCCAAGCTCAGGATCACCAGCAGTAGCTCATTTATTTGAGTATCTTCCCCAGAATTCTGTTTAAAGCAACCCTTCTGCCACCTGGCCTGACCAGGAATTCTGCTAATGGAAAGCAATGCAAAAGATAGATCAAAATCCAAGTCTCAGACGCTGTAGTTTCTCTGAAACCTGTTGACCAAAGATGGAAAGGAAAATGAGGTCCAAATCTAGGTCAGGCAGAATACCAGTCCCAGGCCCAGAGGTTTAAACCTAGGGCTTTCTGAACGGATAAGTCAGTAGATGAGAATTAAAAATAAAATCAAAGACATTTCCCCCAAACATTATAATAGGGTAGAAAGATCGCATCGCTAGAAACCCTATTGTCCCATCCGGCGTATCCATGGCGACCACGTTGAGCCACTCACTTTACAGATAGTTATTTGTGTCGCCAGCGGACGGTGTTGTCCAGCCACTCCTTAATATTGTCTAGACACCTTTCCCTTGGATTTCCTTCAGAATGTTCCCTGGCATACTTGTCTCGTAACTTTCCACTTTTCTCAAGATGGACCGGCGCTTCCAACTCCGATTGTGGTACTTTCATTAGCCGAGGCGCAGCTTTCCCAGGGCGCGGCTCAGCATCACACTCGACTCCACTCCCGGGATCGCTCCTAACAGCCCGAGAGCCGTGGGCTTTCAGAGTGCAAACTGTCTTTACCGGAACCTGTTTCTTTACGGCCTCAATTAGTCCATTTTGTGAAAACTTCGCCGGTGCCAACATCCCGAGTCCTCAGAGGCTCACTTGGGTGTGCAGAGCCTGGAGAACCAGACAGAAGCTCCGAAAGGGAGGAGAGGGTTTGGCCCAGTTGTGGAGACAGAGACGGGGAAGAAGGAGGGCCCGCTGTGGGGCTCTTCTTCCTTGCAGTCCCGGGACACTCACTCAGGGCTGGGTCAGTTACAGATGTGCTTTCTTTTGCAAGCTCTGGACCATGACTTCAGCAAAGTCTAAACTTCTGTTGGGTGGTTCTTTTCACACCGCTCTCTCTGTCCTTAGGTCAGATAACTATACTTTCCTCTTATCTCATCAGGATTGGGATTGTTAACAGTGGCCCAGGGTACTTCAAAAATTATGCTTTCTCTATGCCCTGCCCATGTTCATAAGTAGCTCTTGCACTACACTCTCCTCGAATGATCTCAGTATGTCACCTGTTATCCTCTGGGGAGATGGCTTTGTATACACATGATTAGACAATGGCAGTTTCAAATCTCAATGACTTATGCTCTGAATTTAGCTAACTTGATAAAATATGCAGTTCTTTAAATGCTTAAGATAAGCTGGGTGTAGTGGTACATGCCTATAATCTCAGTACTTGGGAGGCCGAGACAGGAGGATCACAGGTTCAAGGCCAGCCTCAGCAACTTAGTGAGGCCCTCAGCAACTTAGTGAGACCTTGTTTCAAAATAAAAATAGGACTAGGGGTGTAGTTTAGAGGTAGAATACCCCTGGATTCAATCCCTAGTACTACAAAAAAAAAGTAAAAATGAAAATAAATTAATAAAATGGTTAAAGCAAATAAAGCAATAAGCAGTACAGTGTGTTTGAGCATAGGGCAGAACATTGAGCATTCCGTCTTAATTGATACCTCTTGATAGTAATGACAGTCGTACTGGCCTGGGCTCTGGCAGCTGTGAGCTGGAGCTGGCCTGTGTTTAAAGAATGCTTGGTACACCAGTATTCCCACACTGAGTTTAGTGATGTCCTTTTGATAGCTAAGAATAGTCACAGCAAGAGTGTTTACAACACCGACATAGAGCAACACTACAGACCAAGGGGTTCTCTTGGAGAGACCTGGGTAAGTGGCACACCTCTGCCCCTGCAGTTTAGAAGAATTTATCGGAAAGCTGTACTGCTGTGGGGGCCCTTACATTTGAATGAGTTTTCTAAGCTTGGGCTCTCTTGAAAGTAATGTCTGAGATTAGGATGTGGTGTGGGTGACTTGCTTTGCTCCCAGGAAGTAGGAATGATCCCAGGGGAATGAATAGGGAACGAGGGACAGTCAGTTAAGAGGCCCGTTGATCTCTTCATGCTGTGGGCAACTGGTTTCTAACCGGGGGCCCTGTGAGGAGCCCTGGAGAGCCCGCTGCTGCCGAAACCCAAGGTCTTCAGGGGAAGACGGCGTGAGACACACAGCCATCTCCTGCCCATTGGAACTGCCCTGGTCCTGGGAAGAAATGAGCTTGGTCCACAGACTCTGATTCCTGGAATACAGAAGATATTTCTCAAGAAGATAATTTATAAATATAAACGTGTGCACACAAGACAACCTGAAGCACGGGATACTCTGCTCCATTTCCACCTTGCTTGCTGGTCTGAGTGCACGGGAGAAACCAGCGCGTGCTTGGAATCTCGTGGTGTGTCTGCTGGAGAAGAGAGAGAGGAAACTCATCTCCCAGGGCCTCGGATGAGAAAGTGAAAATGGCAAGTGGATGTCACCAAGGTCAACCAGCTGCTCATTAAAGAGAGAATCAGGTTTCCCTGCCCTCGGGAAGCTGTAAGCTGGCCGTGTACAAGATCCCTCTGGTGAATTAACTTCTGTTTTTCTTTATTTAAGGGAGGGGGGAGTGGGCAAGGCTCTCCACACTTCGGACATTTGAAACAAGAGGAAGACACCTCCTCAATAGAATGTTGAGGATGCCAAAGTATCAAGTCTCTGTAACCTGTATTTGTGTCTGTGTGTGTGTGTGTGTGTGTGTGTGTATGTGTGTTTACTGGGGATTGAACAACAGGGGCCTTCTACCTCTGAACTACATTGCCAGCCCTTTAAAAAAAACATGTTTTTTGTTGTTTTGAAACAGGTCTCGCTAGGTTGCTGAGAGTCTCACTATATTGCTGAGGCTGCCCTCTTCGAACCAACCTGCAGTCCTCCAGTCTCAGCCTCCCAAGTACCAGGATTATAGGCATGCACCACCACGCCTGGCTGCCTGCAATTCTTTAAGCAGGAAATAAGTGGCATTTAATGGGAGCACTGAAACCTGGGACATTTTTGTTTGATTTTTATTCCTTTAGAATTTGTGGTCTTCATCCCAAAGTGTTTAGAGAATCCAGGTAACTAGCTAGAGTATGGTAAAATAATTGGTTCTCTCCTAGTAATCATGCAGATTTCTTAACCTCACACACTTAGTAAGCATTTTGAAGAAAGAGGCAAGAGAGACTTTGGAAAGTGGTTGCATAGGCTGAAGTTCAGGGCCAGTTGGCTGGGGGGAGCCGGAGCTTCTTCCTTTAACACATTTGAGTATTCAGTCTAGGCCAGGCATTGCCCTCATTTCTGGACATACAACAGGGAATCAAACAAATACACAGGTGAATTTCTGTTTTATTTGTGATCTTCTTTCACATAAGAAAGAAATGGCACCAAGTTATGTAAGGATGTTCCAGCACTTTCCTAGCATTTCCCCTGAGCCTCCTCCTATCGTGTAACTGCCATGAAATTCTTTGTAGCTCGCCCACCCCTGCCTGCCCCACTGCCTTCCACTGCTCTGCAAACGGCAAGAGGACCCGTTTACCCAAGGAATGACCTCTGTAAAGTCTTTGAGGATCTATCACTAAGATGGGTCTCTGAAATTTTGAAATTTGCAAGGGACAAATTAAATTAGTGATTGAGAGCTTGTGCTGAAATCAGTAGAGCATTAAAGAAAAAAAATACCATCAAGGCAAAATATCTTAGAAAATAGCGAACAGTCTTATGAACCTATATTCTTTTCCAATTTTCTTTTGAAAGCATGAGAAGAACAATATTATCCAATAAATAAACCACAAACAAGAGCACCGATTTCTGCGCCCTTGTCCTGTAGGGGGAGCCTGCTCTGTCTGACTTCCTCCCCGGCGGGGGACCCAGTTCTCTGAGTTGGGAGTGCTAGTCTGAACCACAGCTCGGACAGGCTGCCTGACTCCGGCTGGCCTCTCTCAGAGACCCTGGACGGCAGGCAGGCAGGCAGGCACTGGCTAAGGCAGTCGCACTACATGTATCAGCTTTGCTAGCAGTGGCCTGTCACCAAGTTCTGCCTCTGCTCAGAGGTCCTTAACTCCAGGTCCACCTCCATGTTGGATTGCTGAGCTACTAACATCAGTCCAGATGGTTCCTAAGACACTACACCTCTCTCCACTTGCTCCATCCAAGCTCTTTGGGGGTCCATCCCTGAGTTGGAGGACAGCTCAGTCCTGCAGCCCCAGCCTCACTGGAGATTCACTGTGGTTTATCTCATGTCTGATTTAGGCCACCACCTGCCTCTTGGCAATGCTGAGGCTGTCCAGAGGATGGTTGACTCTACTGGAAATTTATGCTTGCTGCGTTCATGCCTGGGGTCTGGCCATCCACGGATGTCATCCGCCCATGGACTCTTCTAGGATTCTGAAATAGGTCCAAGACCTGAAGGACATCATTATCTCACATGGTAAGGTGTTAGAGAATTAAACTGATCCTGGGAAGAGAGTTTCCTTTAGAAGAGAGTTTGCATCTGCCTCACAAAGGCTATTGCAAACTACTGCTATTTATTGTGGGTGATCCCCATTTTCCTGTAAGTGAGGTGGGCTATTTGATCATTTTTTTCAACTTCTTTGGCTAAATTTAAAAACTAAATCCTAACTTATATACATTTATATTATTTTGTTTTTCTAATTGTTTTTGTTTTATTTGTTCGTTTATTTTGGCATGAGGGATTGAACCCAGGACTATTCCACCTCCTATTTCTATCCTCATCTCTTTTTCTTTCTTATTATTTTATTTTGAAATAGGGTCTTGCTAAGTAGCTGAGGATCTTGCTAAGTTGTTGAGGCTGGCCTTGAACCGGTGAGCCTCCTGTCTCAGCCTGCCAAGTACTAGGATTACAGGTGTCATTAAGGAAGTCATGAAGGAAAACAGAGAAAAAGAGAAAGAAAGTAGATAGAAAATATAAAGAAAGAGAAATTACACAGCAAGCCAGAGGGTAGAGCAAAAAGTATAATTTTATCCAAAGATGGGACAGAAGATGTCCCCAAGTTTTTCCAGGGGCAGCCATATTCCAGGTACCGCTCCTCCAACCCTCTCTCTCAGCGTGCTACCTTTCCTTCTCACCAGCCTGTCTTCCTAGAATTTTAGAATTCCAGAAGAAGGGGGAGGCCAATAGTAATCCTTCCCTTGTTCAGTGAAGAAAGCTCAGTGTCATCAACCCCAGTGGTTTCAAAGATTTGGGAAAATGAGACACACTTGTGTATTAAAATATGATTAGGGAAGCAGACACCTGGCCGAGGCCCAACTTCCACCCACTCCAAGAGAATTCCCAGGATTCTGAGAGCATTCATTGGCTCTAAGGGCTTGGGCAGACTGTGTCTGTGTGAAGTCTATTTCTGCTTGTATTTGAGTGACATGGGAAGCCAATGAAGAGTTTTACACAGAGAGGGGAGGATTTAACTTAAGGTTCGGAGGGACAACTCTGCTTAGGAGGGTTTGGGCTGTGCTCATGTGGCGTAGTTAGAGAGAGTAGCAAGGAACAGAGGCGAAGCAGGAAGCTCACTTGGCAGGTTCTTGTACTAACTTAGGCAAGAGGTTATGGGGGCTTTAAAAAGGATAGCAGAGAGGCCTTGGAAAGAGATGGTTAGGGACAGGATTTCCCTACATTTTCAGAAACACACATTAGATCCTCTTTTGTTAGTATTGCGAGGTTTGGCCTCTCTAGGAATGTCGCTCCCGTATATCAACAATAGGAGTAAAGTTCAGTATCAGCTTAAGAAGAGTAAACTAATTAGTTCTTCTCAAACTTCACTTTTCCCTACAAATCCCCTGAAGATCATGTTAGAATACAGATTTGAGGTGAGCAGATCCGAGGTGAGGCCTGACCGTCCCAGGTGATGCTGATGGTCCAGAGATGGAAAAAATGGGAGATGAGCGAGCAGTAACCAGCCGTGTAGAATCGGGGCTTCGAGAGTAGATACTGAAGATCTCCTTATCGCTGGAACTGCGTACAAAGCTTCCTGGGATCAATCATGAAGCATTTGTCACTGTTTTTTATATCTTGGCAAGTAGGTTAATGGATAGATGGACTACTATGGATTTCTATTTTGTTCCTTTTAAAATAGACTGATTTTTCAGTTTACAGGTGTTATCTCAGCCAATGTTTCTAACACAAATTAGTAACAATAGGTTACGCTACCTGTGCATGCATAAAATTGTACAGCACTGCAGACTCAAAACTATGCACACACATTTAACTCTTAAAGATCACAACAAAAATGTGAAGTCAGAGCTCATTAAATTAGAGACTGATTTAACCAAATGATTATGCAGCCATTACACAGGTGTTCCATTTCAGAAAGTATTAGAGCATAGTGCCGGGGGCCTCAAAGCTAATTTCTAACCTAGACTAATCATGCCAGGAATAACGACCTGCCGTTACTGCCTTGTGAATCAGACCCTATGATATTTAAAATAATTAAGATCAAAGCTGAAGTAGGTCACTGAATTCACCAGTCATAAAACCTTAGGACAAAACCCAAAGGCTGTACTTGTTTGCCCAACAATCTTTAATGCTGAAGTTATAAAGCGGCGTTAAGAGGAACAAAAACATCATCTTCAAAATTGCTATCCCTTTCCCCCTACAGACAAAGGAATGACCAGAGAGCAAGACGAGTCCCACAATGAGATGGTCCTTCCAAGCAAAAGTACCACTCAAAAGCCATGCTAAGAGAGAAGAGGCCAGGTCACTGAAGAGATGGGCTGATGGCGTGTCTCGCTGGCTGGTGGCCATCCCAGGAAGTGAACTGGGATGGAGATTTGTTTCCTATTTGTAGGCGGTTGGAAAGAAGTGTGAAATGAATTGGTCTGCCCAGGCTCAGTTCCCAGGAAAAGGTGTCTCATACCAAAAACTCCCACCTAACCTGGTAGGGTGCTTCAAGCCAAAGATTTAGACAGTCAAATAAGTGCTAATTGAGTTAGAGGTTTGGCTAGGCAGTGGGTTGACAATTAAGTTCAGCAAAGGCCCCTTAATGGCCCAGCTACTCACCTTGAGAGGTCAGAGTGGCACACGAGGCAGTCTTCCCAATCCACTAGGAAGGCCTTGATTGGCATTCCTAATCTTTGGCTGGAACAAGTGTGAGACAGCAGAGATATCACTGGCCTGGGCTGAGTTGCAGAGGAAGCTATGAAGTTGATACTGAGGATGGATCTGTTCACACGATGCCACTGAGATGCATG
>PVLC010024615.1:0-24238 GCA_004027655.1 Graphiurus murinus | reverse complement strand
TTTTCTGAACTGTCATAATTGTTTTGTGGGATGAGGTACAAAATAAATATGTGAACAAATAAAATTAATTTTTTCCAAGTCTTTATGAGATGAATCTATCCATTGCCAGGAAAATATCTTTTCAATTACCCAAGCTTACTGTGTAGTCCCAGTTATGTAGCTAGTGACTCACTTTCCACATCCTCATTTCTCTTACAAAGTCATGTCTGTGTAAACTAGAAAAAGAAATGAAAATGCCACCTAGGTCTTTTAGTTTCCTACTGAAAATGTCAGATCCTCTGGAGACACATTCCAGAGGTTTCCAGGCCATGTCTGCTCTAATTGGCCACAGAAGTGACAGGATTCCAGCCAGATGTGTCCAGCAGGAGTCTAAGTACACAGGCGATGAGCTGGTTGGGCGGTAGATGGGTGGGGAAATGGAAAGTCCTTGGCTGTAGGGGGAAGAGTCAAGACCAAGATTCCAAGCTGAGAGTGGGGTGATGGCAGGTCAAGAGAGGGGAGAGACTGAGGAGAAAGGCGTGCTAGTCCCGAGGCTAGAATGGGGTCAGTGGGCTTCCTGCGACCTAGCCTTGTCTATCTCTTGTTTCACTTCTCACCATGCTTATGCTGCTCTCCATTGCAGCCACATTAATAAATTACTAAATGCTCCCCAAATATGCTTTACCATTTCACACCTCCACACCTTCCTTTCCTCTTGCCTCTGTCCACCTGGAAAAAAATCTCATCTTTTCCAGATTCTGCTTAAATACCTTCAGTATTAAGCCTTTCCTGCCCCTACCACCCCCTACCCCTACTCATCTTTTTTGCTCTTTCTCACCCATGTACCCGCTGCCACATTATCTTAACCTTCATAGCACTGGTAACAGTATGAATTTGCACCCACAGCTCTCTGATGAGAGAAATGTCATATTGCTATGATTTTCTAAATCAAATTTTGAAAATACTAGTTCCTAAGTGCCAGGATGTTGACACTCTTGGCATTTTTATGGATGCCTCTCCCACTAGAGTCATACCTAGAATGTTAGGGGTCAAACACAGTCCAGAAAACATGGGAAGTGGCCCTCTGGTCTTCAGCACACCTCCTATACAACATTGTACAGAAGTGGCAAGAGCAGTCATCTTTGTCTTGTTCCTGTTCCTGGAGGCAAAGCATTCAGTTTTTTCACCACTTGGTATGAAGTTAACTGTGAGTTTTTTATAAAGGCTTTTATCAGGTTAAGGAAACTTTATTCTATTTCTATTTTGTTGAGTATTTATTATTAAAAGATACTAGATTTTGTCAAATGCTTTTTCTGCATCTATTGGATGATTATATAGTTTTTTTTTTTACCTTTATTCTATTAACATAGTATGTCACACTGATTGATTTTTAGATATCAAACTAGCCTTGCATTCCTAGGATAAATCCCACTTGGTTATGGAGTGTAATTCTTTTTAGATGTTGCTGGATTTGGTTTGCTAGTATGTTGTTGAGGGTGTGTGTGTGTGTGTGTGTGTGTGTGTATTCAAAAGAAATATTCGTCTATAGTGTTCTTACACTGTCTTTGTTTTTGTATTGGGGTGATGTTAGTCTCATAGAATGAGTTAAAAAGTGTTCCCTCTTATTTTGTTTTTTGGAAAACTTGTGAAGAATTCATGCTATTCTCCTTTAAACATTTTAAACATTTGATAGAGCCAGGCGTGATGGCGCACGCTTGTAATCCCAGTACTTGGGAGGCTGAGACAGGAAGATCGCAGGTTCACAGCTAGCCTTAGGTACTTAGTGAGACCTTTTGCAATTTAGTGAGACCCTGTTTCAAAATAAAGAATAAAGATAGGGCTGGGGTGTAGCTTGGAGGTAGTATACCCCTGGGATCAATCCTCAGTACCACAAAAAAAGAAAAAAAAATTGGTTGACTTTACCCCTAAAGCCATCTGGGCCTGGTCTTTTCTTGTGGGAAGATTTCTGATTAGTAATTCTATATATTTGCTTGTTATAAGTTATGCAAAAAAAAAAAAAGAGTTAATATCCTCAGAAATTCCTGCTTGCAAGATTGACTCTTGACTGGCATGGACTGTCAGTACGAAAAATAGGCCAGGTAGATGAGTTGGTCATCCTAATCTTAGACAGACATTAGTTTACAAGCCTTCCCTTTACTCTTTTAAACTCCAAGAGGACAAGGAACATGTCTAATAAATTTCTATGCACCCATACCTAGTACTTAAAACATAATAGGTACTCAATAAATTTTAACAAGTAAACAGATTTACAAAGTATGAACTATTATAAAAATAGATTAATAATAATGTTCCAAAGCCAGGTGTGGTGGCACACACCTGTAATCCCAGTACTTGGGAAGCTGAAACAGCAGGATCTCAGATTCTAGGCCTGCCTCAGCAACTTAGTGAGGACCTCTGCAACTTAGTGAGACCCTGTTTCAAAATAAAGATAAAAGTCAAGCGAGGTGGCTCATGCCTGTAATCCCAGTTCTTATGAGACTGAGATACGAGTATCACAAGTTTGTGGCCAGCCTCAGCAACTTCATAAGGCCCTCTACAATTTAGTGAGACCCTATTTCAAAATAAAAAATTAAGAGCTGGGCGTGGTGGTGCATGCTTGTTATCCTAGTACTTGGGAGGCTGAGACAGGAGGATCGCAGGTTCGTGGCCAGCCTCAGCTACTTAGTGAGGCCCTCTGTAACTTAGTGAGACCCTGTTTCAAAAATAAAGAATAAAAAATAGGTATGGGGGTGTAGCTCAGAGGTAGAATGCCCCTGGGTTCAATCCCCAGTGCCACAAAAATAAATAAATAAATATTGAAAATAGGGCTGGGAGCCCCCTGTCACATGCTGTTCCACTGTCTGGCCTCACTGACCCCCTACCCACTGACTCTGACCCAGCCCAGCCCTCAGATATACCATATCTGGCTCCTTCAACTTCACTGCTATGAAGAAAGTGGTTGAGCAACCCCATGAAGAAGGTTTCCCAGGCAGCTGCAGACTTGAAACAGTTCTGTCTGCAGAATGCTCAACCTGATCTTCTGCTGACTGGAGTATCTTCAAGTACAAATCCTTTCAGACTCCAGAAAGTCTGTTCCTTTTTGTAGTCAAATGAATCTTTCAGAGGTTTTCGAAACCACTTCTTATGAACCAAGGAATATTCAAGAGAGCTAAATTTGAAGCCTGGACAAAAACTTCTCTTTAACACATGTGTCATAATATACAAACTTCTACTTTTGTCAGTATTTAACATCTACCTCTGAATTTTCATGAATTTCTGTTTCACAAGGGTAATTATTTTATATACACTGGCAGAAGCATTCAATAAAACAGTATTAAAAAATAGGGCTGTGGGGTGTAGCTCAAAGGTAGAATGCCTCTGGGTTCAATCCCCAGTACCAAAAAAAAAATTTTTTTTAATAAAAAATAAGCCTACTTGGGAGGCTGAGACAGGAGGATCTGGGTTTGCAACCAGCCTCAGCTACCTAGTGAGACACTCTGCAACTTAGTGAGACCCTGTTTCAAATAAAGCATAAAAAATAGGGCTGGGGGTATAGCTCGGAGGTAGAATGCCCCTGAGTTCAATCCCCAGTACCACACACAAAAAAAATAGGACTGGGGGTGTAGCTTGGAGGTAGAATGCCCCTGGATTCAATCCCCAGTTCCGGAAACAACAACAAAAAAAAAATGAGACAGGCATGGTGGCACACTCCTGTACTCCTGGTATCTCAGAAGCTGAAACAGAAGGATTGCAGGTTCAAAGACAACTGCAACAACCTAGGGAGATCCTGTTTCAAAACAAAATATAAAATAGGGCTGGGAGTGTAACTTGGAAGTAGAATGCCCCTGAGTTCCATCCCTAATACCACAATAAATAAATAAATAAATAAAATATAGGGCTGGGGTATAGCTCAGAGATAGAACACCCCTGGGTTCAATTCCCAATACCACAAAAAATAATGATGATTATAATCGGCATCATCCAAGCCTGGCACAGTGTCTCACATCTATAATATCAGCAACTCAGGAGGCTAAGGCAGGAAGTTCAAGGCCAGCCTGGGCAACTTAGCAAGACCCTATCTCAAAATGAAAAATAAGAATGGCTGAGGATTTAGCTCAGTGGTAAAACATTCCTGGGTTCAATCTTCATTACTACAAAATAAGAGGAGGAAGAAAAACCCAAACTCGGCCCCATCATAAGTTACGTGAACCAGCTGAATTGGAGTGCTTGCAACTTCCTAGTTATCCCTTTAGGCTTAAAGAGACCATGTCCCCAGGGTAGGCAAATATCCCTACTCACATGTATGCCACAATTCCTATGTCATTTATTTCCAATTCAATGGATTTAGTAAACATCAGGCAGACTTATCATTGCATTTTGGATCTGGTCTTTAGGAAGACAGTGCACCTCCAGATATAAGCAAAATACTAAGAAAGACTGAACTTCTTAAGGTGCCCATACAGCTCTCAGCACAGTGCCTGGCACCTGGTAACATTCCACTAATGTTTGTGCTTATAATTATGGTTCTGAAGCTAGGTATAGTGGCCCACACTTGTAATCCTGTTACTTGAGAGGATGAGACAGGAGGATCGTAGGTTCTCGGCCAGCCTCAGCAACTTAGGCCCTCTGCAACTTAGTGAGACCCTGTTTCAAAATAAAGAATAAAATAGGGCTGGGGATGTAGCCCAGAGGTAAAATGACCCTGGGTTCAATCATCAGTACAAAAAAAAATTATGATTATGATTAATGTTCCCCTCTCCAAACAACCTAACTCCCTCCCCACAATTAAAACCTTTTAGTGAGGAGTTACCAGACTTAATAGCTCATTCCCAGCCCACAACGAGATTACCGATAGAATAATACACACCTCTTCCTACAGACATTAGCAAGTTTCCTACCACTTGCTACTGCCTACTAGACTCTTCAGAGTTCTGTGCTGCATGGGCTGATGACACCCATACTCCTGAGTGTAACTCTAATGCCCTGGCAGGTGTTTGCTGCTTCCCTGTGGTGCTTTTGTCTTCCACAGGCACTGATATTTCTTTCCCCTCAGCGTTGTTTTCTTCCTTGTGCCTTACCTCCAAGCTACACTCCCAGCCCTATTTTATTCTTTATTTTTGGAACAGGGTCTAAGTTGCAGAGGGCCTCACTAAGTAGCTGAGGCTGGCTGCAAACCTGTGATCCTCCTGTCTCAGATCCCAAGTACTGGGATTATAAGCGTGTGCCACCACTCCTGGTTCTCCTCTTGTATTATTTCTTCCAGCCTTTTATAGAAGTTAGAGTGGTTAGAACTGATGTGCTTTCTTTCATCTTATGTAGCAGAGAGACTGTTACGTGTGTGCCAGATGTAACTGAGGATCACCCCCAGCAGGAGGACACCATTTACAAATCATCGTAATCATTCTGACTCCATAGTTCCTGGAGTTTTGTGGTTTTCTTTGGCAAACTACCACAGAAAATTGCCTCATTCCTATGCCTCATAGAAAAAGAGGCACCTACAAAATCTGCTTATAAGTCTGCTTGTCTCTTCTTACCCATGTGCTAACCTGTCATCTCCGTGGTGTGTGGCAAAGTGCCATCCCACCTCATTCACAGAGCCGCCACCCCAGAATCCTGACCCTTGGCTTTCTACTGTGATTAGCTGAGTTGATCTCAAATGCCCTGTGGCCACCATCACAGCCTTGGTGTACCAAAGCTTTCCTCGATCCTTCCTCCTCTTTTCACCCTGCAGCAGTTTTGAGCACCTTCTTACACCCTCTGTGGGATTTCCAGGAGCATACCCCAATCAGCTCTTTCCAACCCCAGTCATCAGCAACACAGCCAGTCTTGATCACCCTCAAAATAAGACATGGATGTTCACACCACCCTCTATACATCTCTACTCCAAGAATAGTTTTAAGAATTATAATTTTTAGCCAAGCGTGAGGACACACACCTGTAATTCAGGTACTTAGGAGGCTGAGACAGGAGGATCACAGGTTTGAGACCAGCCTTAGCAACTTAGAAAGACCCTGTTTTAAAATGAAAAATAAAACATGGCTGGGGATGTAGCTCAGAAGTAGAATTTCTAATTTCTCTAGGTTTAGTCACCAGCACCACACACACACAAACACATATACACACAAAAGCATTGTAATTTTTGGCTGGGGGGAGAGTATGGTTAGTGGTAGAATACATGCTTAGCAACATGTGAGTCCCAGGGTTCTATTCCCAGCATAAAAAAAAATCATAGGGAGAATTACAATTCCTAAAAACCCCTATTCACCATTGAATTGTCAGTTTCAGGTGATTTGGGATGAATGGCCTTCAAGTTAAAGGGCATTTCTTTTAAAAATAATAATAAAAGGCAGTTCTTAACTTGTGTCTCTATCTGTACTCTCTCTGGCACATCCTGGACCGGAGGAAGAGTAGAACCTTGTGGTCCATCCCAGGGCCCAAGCAAGATGGCTCCACCTTCCCCAACACCCAGAGGAACTCAGGGAAGTCTCAGGTGGGAATGAGCCTCAACACATGCCAAAGACTGAAGATGAACCAGCACATGTGTATGGCCTTGTTTCAGAAAAGAGAATGGCTGCTCTTGGCCAAAGGGGAACCCCTGAGCCCAGGACACAGCCAGAGAGTCCCTGCCAGCACCTTCTACGTGATCATGCCGTCACCCTCCCTCACGCTGCTGGTAAAAGCGGTAGCCACCCAGGAGCTGATGCTGCCCAGCCCCTTCCCCCCACTGCCCGAGGACCCACCTGAAGACAGCCTCAGGATTGTGGAGGCAAGTGGAACCCAGGCTCTTGGGATAGGCAGAGGGGAAAGAAAGGAATGGAGAAAGGGGGTGTGGTAAGAAGGTCAGAGAAGAAAGCAGGGATTGGGGAGGAGGCCTGGAAGAAAGTCAATGCTTAGATTAAGGCAAAAAGGTGTGAAATGAAGTTGAAGGGAGACTCCTCTACCTGGATGGAGGGAAATGGTATTTGAGAAGAGAAAAGTGAGAGGAGCCCTGTGTGGTAGTACATGCCTGTAAACCAGTATTTGGGAGGCTGAGACAGGAGGACAGGAGGGCAGCCTCAGCAACTGAGCAAGATCTTATTTCAAAATAAAAAATAAAGGACTGGGGGTGTAGCTCAGAGGTAGAGTGCCTCGGGATTCAGTCCCTGGAGAGAGAAAGAGACAGAGGGAGAGACAGAGAAAGAGAGCCAGGTACAGTGGTGCACACTTGTAATCCTGGGAGGCTGAGACAGGAGGATCACAGATTCGAAGCCAGCCTCGGCCTCTCAGTAACCTAATGAGACCCTGTTTCCAAATAAAAAAATAAAAATAAGTCTAGGAGTGTAGCCTGAAGGTAGATGGCCCCCCTCCCCAGTTCCATCCACAGTACCACAAAAAAAAAAAAAAAAATTGCCATCCCAGAGGAGCTCCTCTCCCTCCCCCACACACACACACTGAAATCTTATTAAAATGAGCACGACTGGGTAGCTGAGAAGAAGACCTGAGGGCAAGCAAGGGAGAGTGGAGGTGGAGGAGGAGGAGGAAGTCAATCCAGGCAGGTCCTGCTCCAGGTGACACTCGGGATTCTAGTTTGGTTTGGTCTGGTTTTGTCTTTGTGCCAGCTAGGTGTCTGTCCCCTCCTCCCATCTGTACTTCCACCAAGGAGAGGAGACTGGGAGGTTGGAAAAAGGAGAGGAGGACACTAGGAAGGAATGGGAAAGGATGAGACAGAATAGAAGGCAAAGGAAAAAAGAAGAATGCAGGATGGAGTAAAGAGATGCCCAAGAGCTGGGCGTGGTGGCACACACTTGTAATCCCAGCATTTGGGAGGCTGAGACAGGAGGATCTGGGTTCACGGCCAGCTTCAGCTACCTAGTGAGGCCCTCTGCAACTTAGTGAGACCCTGTTTCATAATAAAGAATAAAAAATAGGCCTGGGGGTATAGTTTGGAGGTAGAATGCCCCTGAGTTCAATCCCCAGTACTGCAAAAAATGATAATAATAAAGAATAAAAAATAAGACTGGGGATGTAGCTCAGAGTTAGAATGCCCCTGAGTTCAATCCCCAGTACAGCAAAAAAAAAAGAGAGAGAGAGAGAGAGAGAGAGAGAGAGAGAGAGAGAGAGAGAGAGAGAGAGATGCCCAAGAAATTGGAACTTTGCATGGGTTTTCATAATTTGGGTGTTTGTGTCAATGTCCCTAGATGTGTATGTGCTGAGTCTTTAGATTGGTGGCTGTGTCTGTGCCTTAGTGTGTGGCTCCTCCTGTGCATATTTGTGTGATGGTGTGTCATTATAGGTCTAATTTTCGAAGTACATACGTGTACGTGTGTATCCCTATGTTTGCAGGCATCTGTGTGTGTGTGTGTGTGCGCATGTGTGCATGCAGACACACATATACATGCATGAGACAGAGAAAGAGACAGAGAGACAGACTGGAAATTGAGCCCAGGGGCATTCTACCTCCAAGCTACATCCCTAGTCCTTTTTTTATTTTATTTTTTGTTTTTAAACAGGGTCTAGCTAGGTTGCTGAGAGTCTCACTACACTGCCAAAGCTATCTTTGAACCTGCAATCCTCCTGTCTCAGCCTCCCAAGTATTGGGATTACAGGCATGGGTCACCACACCTGGCAGTAGGCATCTATTTCTGTTGGAAAAGAGAATAAGAGACAGCCAGTGTAGGTTCCCAGAATAGGAGGAGCCTCCAAATGAGAGTCAGACGCAGAGCAAACAACTCCGAAGGCCATCTTCTCCCTCCTCTCTCCCCTGCTTCTGGATTCTGTATTTCCTCTGCTAGTGTTCCCAGGTTGGGAGTGGGAGGGGGGCTCTGGACAGGGAAGACGGGAGTCACATCACTGCTGGATCCCTGTGCAGAAAGGACAGAGCCTGGGATTGTGCTCTAAGCTTGGCACGGGGATGCAGAGAGAGGTGGGCACGAGCGGCCATGGCTCACTCAGCGTCTCACTTTGGGGCCAGTGGTTCCTGGCACAGGATGTTGTGGCCGGAAAACCGGACTGCTCAGGAATGCTGGGCTTGCTCCTGTATCCCTTGTCTATGCTCAGCTCACCTCAGGCTGGGAACTCCCTGTACTCCTCGAAGAAGGGAGCATCTCCCCAGGCCTGGCCATGGAACCTGAGGCCACACCCTCACGCAGTCACCCACACTGGATCCCTTGTACCCCCTGCACTTGCCTGGCTACTTGGGGCCAGTGTATTCAGAGTCCCCAACCATCTGGGGTTGCCCCTACTTCTGAACCCTTGTCTGACACTTCCCTTGCAAGCCCACAGGCCTATGGCAGCACACCCTGTGGGCCTCCCCTCAGTCCTGGGTCTTCACACATTCTTTGGCCTCTCACACCCAAGGGTCTCTGCCTGACATCTTATATTCAGTGACCTCATGTTCCCTGGCTGAGGCTCTCTTCTCTTTCTCAGAGCATGTTGGATAGCCTGGAGCTGGAGCCCACCTACAACCCCCTGCAGGTTTGGAGCCACCTGTACTCACACCTTAGCAGCACTTTTGCCAAGCCTCAGGGGCGGCCCTGCACAAGCTGGGAGAACCGAAACCCGAGAAAGGTACAGCTCCCTTTCTTCCCTCCCCTTCCTTATGTCCTTCCCTCCCTTTGTGTCCAAAGTTCAAAACAGCCCTCCAACCCCATCCCCACGCCCCAAACTGCCCTACCCAAGGGAGCAGCCTCCCTCTCTGATCCCACTCCAGGAAGAGAGGAGAACCAGGCCAAGAGAGGAGAAAGAAAAAGACAAAGGAGCATTCGGGAGGCTGAGACGGGAGGATCCGGGTTCTCGGCCAGCCTCAGCTACCTAGTGAGGCACTCCGCAACTTAGTGAGACTCGGTTTCAAAATAAAGAATAAAAAATAAGGCTGGGGGTATAGCTCGGAGGTAGAATGCCCCTGAGTTCAATTCCCAGTACTGCAAAAAAAAAAAAAAAGAAAGAAAAAGACAAAGGAAATCACAACCCCTACTGGATAGGGAGGCCTGTCTGCTTAGGCATTTATATATGATGATGCTCAGGTGTTTGCTTTGGTTTTTGTGGTACTGGGGATTAAATGCAGAGGCATTCTACCTCTGATCTATACCCCCAGCCCTGTTGTTGTTTTGAAACAGGGTCTCCCTAGGTTGCTGAGAGTCTCACTACATTGCTGAGGCTGTCCTTCAACCTGCAATTCTCCTGTCTCAACCTCCCAAGAACGGGTGTGTGCCACCACACTGGCTAGGCTTTTAATTGTAGTGTTTATAATAACTCATTAATCATTTAACAGCCCACAGTCCCATAAACAAACTGGCTGTAATGAAACACAATCACAGCCCTCTCCTTGAAAGAAAAGCCCCGAGGGAAGGTGGAAAAAGAAGAGCCCAAGGGAAGGGAAAGTGACATTTGCCAGGTTCTACCATAAATGCTTTCACATATTTTTCCCATTTAATCCTCGTGGCATCCCAGCAAGGTAAATGTTTGCTCCTTGTACAGGTGAGGAAAGGGAGGCTGACAAGGTTGGTAGCTTGGAGACAGGGCTCTGGTGACAAGGGTTGAAGTGAGAAGAGAAACTGAAGGCGGGGTATTTTTATGAGACCCATGTTCTATAATATTTGGGCTTCTTTTTGCTCTTATTAATTTCTTCCTAATTTCTTAGTAACTGGGCCATAAGAAAAACTCCCATTTTGCCAACTAAAATTATAGAAGGATGTTTCTAAATTCCAGTCAATGTAGGGGTGGGAGCAACGAGCAGATGTGTGGGAACAGAGCCCAACATAAGTTAGGTTGGTGGGCAAGCCGACAGAGGAGGGCACTGGGCAAGTCCAGGGGTCCCCACACTCACTGCCCTGGACCTTGAGGTGTCACCCCAGCAATGGGACAAGTTAAGGAGTTTAGGGCCCTGCAGGGCATAGGCTGGGACCTCGGCAACCGCCTGGCCTTCAGAGGAGGCTCTGGTTGCTCTCTTTGCAGGCTGGACAGTTGCAGACCAACAGACTTCGCGCCACAGTGGTCCCCCTGCCAATGACTTCAGCCCCAGGCAGAGCCCCCAAGCTGCCAGCAGCCAGCAAAGCTTCCTCAGAAGCCTTCTTCCTGCCTTCTGAACCAAGGAAGAGTATCCCACACAGCCTTAAGTCACCAGCGTCAGAGCACAGCCGCCCAGCTCAACCACATCCATGCCAGAAGTCACGTGATGGCTATCTGTAGTCAACCTCCCTTCTATCCACCTGAGCCTCTGCCAGCTCAGGCTGACTGAGAAACAGAGCCTTCCCCTCCTCTGTCCTCAGTGCTGCCACCAGCCCCACTCGGGCTGGGAAGCCACCCACCGAAGCTGTCCCTTCTCCAGCCAGGACCCTTGCTTCCTTTTGAATCTTTTCTTTTGAATGTGAATTTGATACTGTTAACATAGATGAAGATTAAATGCTCAGTAAGCCTCCACCATTGTTAGGATTCCCAGCCCAGAATTTCTCCTTGTAGCTCTATGTGAACAGATGGATGAGGTCAAGTCACCCTCGGGAAACTGGAACTCAGGGACAAGGATGAGGCTTTCATAGCTCATGAAAAACGAGGACTGAAACCCAAGCTTCATTCCAGAGCCTGTGCTGTTCCCAGTACACCCACCACACTGCAGTTCCCTTCCGCTCCAAGCAGACAAGTGCCTGGCGCTCGTTACCTGTGTGCAAAGCATATTTTGGGGGTGGAGGTTGTCATGTAGCTGAGAACAGGGGAAAGGATGGCATAAAAAAATAAAAAAGGCCTACTGCAGGGGAAGGGATTTAGCTCAGTGGCAGAGTGTTTGCCTGGCACACACAGGCGCTGGGTTCATTTCTCCCTCTTAGGGGGGAAAAAAGTCCAAAAAGGCCTACTCACTTCCTAGTCGCCTCTCCCCACACCTGCCCACCTTCCCTTCGCCTCCTTCTATCCACAGAATAATAGCTACTATCTGGAAAACACTCTCTGTGCTTCAGATTACACTGAGTACTTGAGAAATGTATCCACTTCACACAAACCATGCTGTGAAGTAGAGCCCATTACTAGTTCTAGCACTTTACTGAGGGGCTGCAGGGGAGACGGGAGTTAAGGATGTCATACCTCTCACCCAGGGCCACGGAGACAGAGTCCAGCCATGTCAACTTGACTCTGGACTGCCAAACTACAGGTTCCCCTCCCTGTGTTGGGGGCCCTTCCCTCCTTCCGTGGCCCCCAACGTGGCCCCCAACACATCCCCCATTCTCCTTTGATCCTCTCCACACCCACCCAGCACATCTGGCCACTATGACCCCTCTGAATCTACTCAGACACAAAGACTTCTTAAACCCAAGATGACTTTAATGAGAATCTTTCAAAATTTAAAAATACATCTCTGGCAAAGAGCAATGCAGTGATAAAGGTCCCAGTGACCTCTATCCAGGCCTCTCACACTGCACCCACTCTGACCAAGTACCCTTTTCCATAGACCTGGTCCAGAAGCTGTCCATTCTTTTAGGAGAGGTATGGATTATGGGTGCTGTCCACCACCACCCAAGAGCCCATCCTTCAGTCCCACCATCTGTCCTCCTTAGGACTCCCCTGGACTCCCCTGAGCCCTCTGGTCGCTGGTGGTTCTAACAGGTTTCTTTGATCCCCAGGCCGCCTCCCCAGAGTTCTCTTATCAGCAACCTGTTCAGGTGGAGCCCTCTGTCTTGACCCCGGTTCTGTCGGCCCCTACTTTAGAAAACCCACAGTCCCAGCCCCCTGGGACCCCACTCTTCTGGACCTGACTGTATAGAGCAGTGTCCGAGCTGTGGCGTTTACTGCCACTGCTAGTTGCAGCACCAGGTTCGGGGAGGGCCAGGCCCTGGGGCTTGGGAGCTGGGACGGGCTTCGTGCTCCGAGGGGGTGGCACAGCGTAGTCATCAGTGGCAGGGTTGTATGGGAGCTCGTAGCCCTCCTCCTTCGCCCTCGCCTGACACCACCAGGCATCCCTGGGCTCTTGAGGCAGATCATAAAGGCCCCGGGGAGGGGCCTGGGCCAGACCCTCAGGTTCATCATAGATGGGATCCTCTTTGAGGTCCGTCAACTTGGTCTTCTGCAACTCCTGCTGCACATGCTCATACAAGTCCCAATACAGAGGTTTCTTTGACTGCACCCTCTCTTCTGCCCCAGCAGGAGTGCTGTCCAGGGGGTCTGAGTATAGGGAGTCCTGGGAAGGGCCTGGAAGAACACGCAGGGAGTCTAAGGGCTCAGCATACAGGGCCGGAGGGCCATCCAGAAGCTCCTGGGGGCCAGGAAGGGAAGCCAACTTCCCCTCTGCCACCTCCCCTTCCTGGGAGTTAGTTCTGAGCACATCTTGCCCCTGTTTTGCCTTTCCCTGGGCCTTCTGCCGGTGAATGGCAGTCTCAACTGCCTGAAAGATGTCATTTCCCTGTGCCGTATGGAAGGTGAAGGTTCCAGGGCCAGAGGAGCAACGGCGACCAGCCTCAAAAGAGAACATGACCTGAGGAGGGTATAGAGAAACACATTACCAGGAGCTTACCAGCAATGTCAGAAGAGGTGAGTCACGGAGCCTGAACCAGTGAGGGCATCTACAAAGAAGAGACTACCTGGGGTGTAGGCAAAGGAGGAGGAACACAGGCCAGGGCTTGCCACCTTCTTGTCTGGACCCACCTGGCCTACAGCAGTCCATCCCAGGAAGCCCTCCCTCAGTCCTTCTGCAGCCCCTGCACCTTGTCCCTGCCATAGCGACGCAGCAGAGTGTAGGGCCAGGCAAGGACTGGCTCCAGGATCTGCCTCTGCGCGCCCACAGTCAGGAGAGTCAGTTTCTCAGCCTCCACCCGCAGCACATAGGAGCCAAGCAAGCCACAGCGCTCCGCGGCCTCGGTCCTCTGCACCGTTACCCAGAACTGGGATCCTGAAGGGAATAATAATTAGGAGGGCACGTGGGGGAAGGGCGCGCTGGGAGCAGGGTGGGGACCCAGAAGACTCCGGAGCAGCATGTCCAAGCACTCACTTGGGGCTTCCTACTTCTCCCAGTGCTCCTAGACCCTCTATGGCCGCTATCCAAGAGCACTCCTCCCTCCACTCATCCCCGCCAGCTTCACAGACATCTACCTTCCCAGGTAGGGCTGTACAACGAGTTCTCCAGCATCTCCAGGGCAGAAAGCTTAGGCGGGTTCTCGGCAGGCGCCGGGGCCCAGCCACCTTTCTGTAATAGAGAGAGCGTCAGATCCTACAAGCGTCAGATCCCTCAAGGCTGCTCTGGGGTAGCCGGTGGGCGTCCAAAGTCAACCGGCTCCACCCCTGAATCGCCCCTTCGGCCCAGTGCCGCTGGCCCCAGCCCCTCGCGGAGAGCCCGGGCCCCCTCACCGGAAAGGCGTTTCGGCACAAGGTCTGCACCCAGGCGGCGATGGATGGCGCGTCCGCCGCCAGCAGGTGCGAGCGCTGAGCAGTGTCCAGGCGGAAGGCAGCGGCTCCGGGCTCTGGGGGGCTGTCCAGGGCCACCGGGGCCACGCTCACACACTCGGCCAGACGGATCACTTTGCAGTCCAGGCGGCGCGAGCCCCCTCGGCCCCCTCCAGAGTTGGACCCCTTGTGGTCGAAGAACTCGAGGCGCGCCACGCCGTGAGGACTGGCCGGGTACAACACGGCCCAGGTCTTCCTCCACTTCTAAGGAGAAAGCGAGAGAGGCGGGGAGGGAGAGGGAATGCGCGAGCTACACCTGCCCCGACGGAGGGGGAGTGGAGGAACCAACGCAGGCCCATTTGGGGCCCGGGGATCCCCGCGAGGGGCAGTTTCCCAAGGATGATGCTGGTCGGTCTCCCCAGCACCTAGGAGGGTATGCCCGAGGCTGTGCACGCTTTTCAGCAGTGTGCAAAGCAACCTCGCCGAAAACGTCACGAGGGCTCTCCAACCACCAGCGCAGCGCTGCAACCTGCTACCCCCTCCCTTGCTGGACCCTTTCACCCACTCCTAGAGCTGATGGGGTTTGGCGACCCCTGTCCCCCACTACCTTGGTTCCAAAGCGCTGACTCTGCAAAAAGAGCGGCCCTTCCATTTCAGCCCCGTCCATGGCCCCAGGCGGTTCTTTCCGCGCTTCCTGGCCCTGAGGGCGGGAGGCAGAGGCGGGGCTGGGGGCGGGGACAGCCCTGCGGAAGGCGTTCCCGGGCCCCCGCGGCGGCGGTGGGGAAGGAGGAGGGAGAGGAGCTGAAGGAAGGAGTAGGGGTCCGCAGATCTGCCGGGTGCAGCTCCACCTCCCCGCCCCTGCCCACAGTCCTGGGGCGCACACAAGCAGCTCCACCCAGAGAAGACGTGGTTTCAGCCCTAGGGCCCCGGAGCTTGGTCAGGGGGAGGGGGGCTGTGTGTGACGTTATAAGATCGACGTGACGTCAGAGTGGAGGCCATGACATCACCCGCGGGCACCCTGGCACATCAGAGAGGCCAAGTGGGTCCTCGGAACTCTCGTTCCCCGGGCCAGACCCTCCCGCAGTCCAGCCCGCGTTGGACTGTTTACACTCCGCCTAGACCGGGACCTGGAGGAAGAGCTGGGGGATGGGGGGCTGGAAGGCTTCCCACCACCACAGGGGCCACCGCCCGGGCCGCTCGGGGCCGCTTGCAATCCAGCCCCCTTACCGCAGCTGCCCGGCCTCCAACCTGCGGGAAAAGAAAGCTTCATTGAGCCGGGAGGGTCAGGGGAAGGGGGGAGGTGGCGGCCGAGGCCAGCTCCACAAGGGAGGGGTTGGACCTAGAGGAGGAGAGGAGGGAACTGGCCTGGGAGGAATGGAGGGAGAAAGCGGAATGTGGGAGGGCTCAAGGGGACGTGGGAGGGACGAACAGAGAGGGGGGAGAGAGGGGGGGTCCAGTCTCCCCTGGCCGAGCACTTTTTTTTGGAAGTCCTAGGACTAATCTCCAGGATCAGGACTCTTTCTCCCAGTCCCTAGCACCCTGCCCAGCCAAAGGTAGGGGAGTCAGGCGGCAGGCCTGGGGAAGGGGAGTTGGGGATGGAGAGGATGGTGGAGGGACCAGGGAAAAGGGGTGGTGCGGGATGCAGTCGGGGAAGCCAACCAACTGAGAGTTTTAGTATTGTCAAAGGGGAGTGAGACACGAGGAGAGAAAAGAGCTGAGCAGATACTGGGGTGGGGGCTGTCAGCTGCTTCACACAGGACAGCTGGGACTGGGAGTAGTCTGGGGGCTCCTCTGTGAGGCCCTACTCTTTGAGTTCCCCCGGAGCCAAATATGCCCAGAACAAAGCTGTCTTGGTGAACTGTTTGTCTGGGTTGGGGGAAGCCTGTCCAGGGGGCCCCCTCGATGTGGACAGAGAAGGCCTTGGCTGAGATAGAGCCCTGGCCTCTGGTTGCCCAGCGACAGCCACAGTGGTGTTGGCAGGAAGCTTGGACGGCCCCAGGGCATCCCCTGCCCTGCATGAGGCCTAGCCCTTCTGGGCCCCTTGACCCTGAGGGGCAGCTGAGAGCCTGTGTGCAGGGTAGGGTGTGCAGGCAGCTCCCTGGCTCCCCACTCGCTCTGGTGTCTGCCTCCCTCCCTGGGAATCAGCCCTGATAATCTTCCCAGCTAGGAATCTGCACTGATAGGACTCCTGCTCAGGGGATCTGAGATCTGAGGGTCTCCTGGCCTAGGACGGCCGTTTCCCTGCCTCTCTCTGGCTAAATGAGGTCATCTAGTCAGCCCTCTTGTGTCTTCTCCTTGGATGCTGTCAGTCGCTCCCTCAGTCACCAGTGCCGTGTGCTTGGCTCTTTCCCTGCCACCTTCTATCTGTGTTCACTGCGTCTCTCTCCTCCCTTTCTGTTTTGCTCTCTTCATTCCCACAGCCGCTTCCTCTCACATCCTGTCTGTCTCGGTCTTCCTCTTTGGGTGTCTCTGTTCTGTCTCTATCACTTTATAGCCACCATTCTCTGACTTGGCTCTGACCTCTGTCTTTTGATCTTTGGGCCTCTCAGATTAGTGAATGAGGGTAAACGGAGATGGTGACTGGCAGATTTAGGGAAAGATACCACGGGACACAACAACTAACTCTGAATGTTTATTATTTACACCCCCGTCTGAGTTTCCACGGTGTGCCTCTTTGGCTTTAGCTTGGCCCTGAGTGTGTGTTTCTGCCACCAGTCCCTGAGGCTGTTCTCTCTCTCTGACTCTGGGTGGGCCTTACACACTCTTTCTGGGGCACCCAGGACTCCTCTGCCATGCGACCTGTCAGTGTCTGGCTGCTGTGCCTGCTGTGCCGCTCGTGCTTGGGGTCTCCATCCCCTTCCACCAGTCCAGAGAAGAAGGCGGGAAGCCAGGGGCTGCGGTTCCGGCTGGCTGGTTTCCCCAGGAAGCCCTACGAGGGCCGAGTAGAGATACAGCGAGCTGGTGAATGGGGCACCATCTGCGATGATGACTTCACGCTGCAGGCTGCCCACGTCCTCTGCCGGGAGCTGGGATTCACAGAGGCCACAGGCTGGACCCACAGTGCCAAGTATGGCCCTGGAACAGGTAAGCAGCGCTCCGTAGCTTAGGTACCTAGGCTCCGTAGCCTAGGTAGGTGTGACCAGAGTGTGGCCTAAGTGCAGAGAGAAGGAACGAACGCTAGTATGGCACAGCTACAACACACAGCACCAGGAACAGCCAGTATCAAGAACACTGATGCATGACAAACCAACCAATGTAGTTCCAGAGCCGTGTGGCCTTAGGCTAGTCATTGCTTTCTGTGAGCCTCAGCTGCACCCTAAGCACAATGATCAGATGACATCCAAGTTCCTTTCGGCTGCAGAAGTATGATTCTACAAAGCCATGCAGAAGGCCAGCCCAGAAGCTGGGCGTGGTGGCGCATGCTTGTAATCCTAGTACTTGGGAGGTTGAAACAGGAGGATCCAGGTTCGCAGCCAGCCTCAGCTACTTAGTGAGGCCCTCTGCAACTTAGTGAGACCCTGTTTCAAAATAAAGAATTAAAAATAGGGCTGGGGATGTAGCTCAGAGGTAGAATGCTCCTAGGTTCAATCCCTAATAACCCCCCCCCCAAAAAAAGGCCAGCCCAGATACAGGTGAGCCCTGTATGAGCAAGTACAGTTGATTTCAGGGAAGCTGAAAGCAGATAAACGATGTCTGGATGTCCCAGAGTCAGACAGGATCACAGATACTGCAGCTGACAAACTTCAGCTGGAGGTGACTTAGGACAAGTATCGCTGAGGGGCTGAGGGGGCCTTAAGAGCAATTCTCACTGAGGCCTGGAGATGCTCGCACCAGATGAACCCACAGTGGGACGAGGACAGAAGTCAGTGTGGCTGCAGCTGATCCCCCCAGGTTGCCAGGAGCTAAACCAGCTCTGGAATAAAGTGTTACCTGTAGAAGCCACATTTTAAGAGGAACCTTAGAAAATGGAAATACTTGCAGGGAAGAGGTGCTCAGATGGGAAAGATCCAGAAGTGGAGTTTCAGAAGAAGTAACTGAAGAACCCATAGAAAGAAAAAGCCTGGGCTGGGATAGCAATTACATGATTGTTTGTCTTCAAGTATGGGAAGGACAGTCATGTGACTGTGGGTTTTTTTCTGGATGGCTTCAAAGGACTGAGTGAGACCTGATTGGGGAAAGTCTTAAAGAGTCTTAAGGACTTTCTGATGAGTATGTAGTCTGCTGGGGCAGGAGGGAGGTGTCCCAGCACAAGCTGGGTAAGTCCCATCAGAATATGTATGAAGGGCCCCTACACATTGGCTGGGACAGATGACCTTTAAGGTTCTACCCAATTCTAAGAGGAAGTCAGTGATATTCGTTATGGTCCAGACAGAGAAAAGAAAAAGGAGCTACGTGGCAGAACAGGCAGGACTAGCACATGGGAGAATGTCAGGGTGAGGTGACAGGATCTTAGATTTCCAGATCTTATGGATAGACCAAACTCCTACACCCCCATGTATTAGCTGTGTGATCTTATGCAAGTCACTTCTCTGAATCCCAGTCCATTTATATAAAATGGTCTTCTGACAGTTCTGTTCTAAAGAAAAGTATATACACATATGGGAGAGCCCCTGGCACACAGTAGGTACTTATTTATCGTTATTGAATGGGTAAAGACTGATCAGAACTTTAGTGTTGATTCTTGGTTTTTTTATTCACCTTATTACATTCTCAAATGTCCCCAGATCACCACCAATCTTAGGCACCCTTCCCTCTTTCCCTCCAGGTTCCTCTGTCCATTCTCCACCTGTCTTCTTATCAGAAAAATGGGCTGGTCGCTGTGGCCAGGTGTGAGTCCCCATGCTCACTCTTCCCAGCATCCCCATCCTCCCCCCTCCCTCCCAAGATTCTCTGTCTCCTCTCCTCCCCTTCCACAGGCCGCATCTGGCTGGACAACCTGAGCTGCAGTGGGACTGAGCGGAGTGTGACTGAATGTGCCTCCCGGGGCTGGGGCAACAGTGACTGTACCCATGATGAGGACGCTGGGGTCGTCTGCAAGGACCAGCGCCTCCCTGGCTTCTCAGACTCCAACGTCATCGAGGTCTGCAACTCACTTGCTCATGCATGTTCGTTGTCTCTCTCTCCCTCTCCTTCTCCCTCTCTCTTCCCCACAAGTACACAACACACATATGCACACACATACCACCCAGGATGACCAAGGCAATGAGGACTGTGGGTAGTTGTATATGGTTAGAAGAGATATTAGAAGGTAGAGGATCCAATATGCCCCCATGGGATCATTTGAGTTGAGGGGAGGCTTGGAGATCGGGCCAAATGATCTAGGTGCTGTCAAATCTAAAGGGTTGTTGTTGTTAGCATTCCAGGTACTAAACCTGGTGTGAGCCTCTCCAACTTTATCCAGGGAAGCCCAGGGGCATCCTGTGTCCTCCCTCTCCTCAGATGTTCCTGCTCTCCTGGAACTTCTCCTGGCTCACTTTTCCTTCCTCCTTCAAAAAGTCATTTCCTTAGCCAAGCACAGTGCAGCACTCCTGTAATGCCAGTACTTGGGAAACTGAGACAGGAGGATCACAGTTTCGAGGCCTGCCTCAGCAACTTAGTGAGACTCCCACCCCCCGAGTTTCAAAATAAAAAAGTAAAATAGGACTGAGGATGTAGCACAGAGTTGCAATGCCCCTGGGTTCAATCCCCAGCAACACACACACACACACACACACACACACACACACACACACACTCACACCTATTATCCTCAGGGCCTGTAGCACCATTGACCACTGCTCAGAGCATAGCATATCCTTCCACTCTTGTGACTACGGTAGAGTCCACACACCACCGACTGACAGCAGGCACGGCATGATTTTCAGCCCTGTCTCAGTCTTGTCCCACCACTGGGTTTACAGCAAGCACTCAACCAGGGTTCTTTAAAGGTGGCAGGGCACAGGAGCTACTAGGATTCTTTACCCGGCTTGTGGTCCCTCCCCAGGTAGAGCATCACCTGCAAGTAGAGGAGGTGCGCCTTCGCCCAGGCGTGGGGTGGGGCAGGCGACCCCTGCCTGTGACTGAGGGGCTGGTCGAAGTCAGGCTTCCTGATGGCTGGTCTCAAGTGTGTGACAAAGGCTGGAGCACCCACAACAGCCACGTGGTCTGCGGGATGTTGGGCTTTCCCGCCGAAAAGAGGGTCAACACTGCCTTCTACAGGTGAGGGTCTGCGGGTGCTGGTGGAGCGGCCCGGGGTGGGGGAGTTCGTGGAGGGGCGGTGATCAGGGACCTTTGAGGGGCCCGAGGGTCTGGAATAGTGGGGAAGTAGGGAGGCAGTTGTGGAGCCGGAGAGTTGGGAAATCGTGTGGGACCGTGAAGGGCTCCCCAAGGGGGATCTAACACCTGACCCGTGGGGCTCGGGTCACAGTGGGGCTCCGCCGCCCCCGCGTGTCCAAGCCGGGCCCGGCGCGTGGGGGCGCTGACGTCAGCGGGCGGGTGACGTCAGCGGGCGGTGGGCAGAGTCTCCCGGCCAGGCGACTTCCGAGCGAGTTCAGCGAGGGCGCCGCCTGGGTGTGGCCTAGGGGTAGAAGGCCTGCCAGGGTATCCTCGCCTCCGGGCGGAGCCGGGAGGGACCGGGGAGCGCTGGGAGAGTCCCGGCCCCAGCCAGGGCCCAGGCTGCCGGTGCGGCCCGCCGGAGCCTCCTGCCTCCGGGGAAGAGCTCCCAAACATCCCCGGACCCCGGCGCCCAGCCCTCTCCACCTGGGTGCAAGCTAGCTAGCTTCCAGGGTAATGAATCACCCTGGTAACGGTTCTGTGCTTACGGAGTCTCCCTTCCCTGGGGGCATCTAGTTTCTTCACTTTGAGAAACAGACTTTGGACGCCATGCATATATTTGGAAATCTTTCCACTGTCTCTCTATAATTTTCTATATTGCAGGCCAAAAGTGCTCATTTTCTTCAGCTCTTCCTTGAGTTAGTTTTGCGGAAAGGACTCTTGATAGCTAAGTGTCTTCCCACTGAGCACGCTACTTCACACGTGGTCTGATGGGGTAGGGCAGGGCACGCGAGAAATTATTATTTTTGATTAAAGTATACCCCGAATTTGCATTGCTTTCCTGCTGAGGCAGCCTCCCACCGTTCACTTACAACCAATTCAGGTCTTCAGTTATTCTTAACACTGATAGAGCAGTCTTTCAAACCTAAATTATGTGTTGTGTTTACCCTGTTAAATTCGTTCTGATACATCATTTTAAAACCATCATCTCATGATGCTCCCAAGGGATACTCTAGAGTCTTGGTGTGATTTTCCATCTGTCATCCCTGCCAGCCTTCTCCAGTGGACAGACATAATAGCTCTGCCCTCTGGCTCATCAGAATGACTGTAAAAATCACTGTTGAAATGTTTAAAACCAAAGTCGATCTCTTAGAGATTTTTCTTTAGATTTACACCAACCTCTAATCATTAGTTGTGAAAATATCTTTTTTTTTTTGACAGATTGAGGTTAAAAACAGAACATTACAATGATGTAACCAACCTTTTACCATCCTATCTATAATGAAATCATGGGGGATTTTGTTAGTCTTTGCTGGAATCCAGATACACTATGTTCAAAGCCATCTCTAGCCTTCCAATTTACTAATCCTGTCAAAATCAAAATGGTTTGAGTGTAATTTTATTGAAATGCTTTTAGGTCTGTGAGGATCATCATATTTTTCCCTAAATGCTCACAAACTTCCTATTTAATAACTTATTCTTTAACATCTTATTCTTATGTTACATATCTGTGGAATAAGGAGTCCTTTTATTTTTAAAAGTTAGAACATTATCAAATCTCCAGTCTTTTCCATATTTCCTTAAATTTTATTTGCCTGGGCACTGACACCCATCCAGAAGTTCTTTGAGCCCTGAGGAATATACTTTATCTGACCTGGAGAATGAAACCATTTTAAAACAGCTATATGCTGTGCTCCTTTGCTGTCATCCGTCTTGGGCTGAATTTCATTCTCTGTTTGTTCTTATTGTTCCTAATTAAAATGCCAGGTTGTAAAAGATCAGTAGGATTTAAATATCAGTTATTCCAGGAGAAGACAATGGCATTCACAAAGGTCTAGAGATGCATTCATCCAACACTTATTTATTGAGACCCTACTATGTGCCAGGCACTGTCGTAGACACTAGAGATTTAACGGTAAACAAGACAAAAAAATCCCTGATTTTATGGACTAGGGGAGAATCAGAAAATAAGTAAAACTGTAAAATATAAGGATGATAGTGCAATGGCCGGGTGTGGTGGCGCACGCTTGTAATCCCAGCATTTGGGAGGCTGAGACCGGAGGATCCAGGTTCACAGCCAGCCTCAGCTACCTAGTGAGGCACTCCGCAACTTAGTGAGACCCTGTTTCAAAATAAAGAATAAAAAATAGGGCTGGGACTGTAGCTTGCAGGTAGAATGCCTCCAGGTTCCATCCCCAGTACTGAGGGGAAAAAAAGAAAGAAAGAATAAAAAAAAAATAGGGCTGGGGCTATAGCTTGGAGGTAGAATGCCCCCAGGTTCCATCCCCAATAGCGCAAAAATAAATAAAAAAGAGTGCAATGGGTGAAAATAAAGCAGGGAAGGGGTGAAGAAAAAGGAGTGGGGGTGCAGTTTTAAATACAGTGGTCAGGGAAGGCCTCTTTGAGAAGGCATCCTGTGAGGAAAGATTTAAAGAATGTGAAGACACCAGCTCTGTAGACATCTGAACAAGCAGGTTCTGGAAGCAAGATCATAAATGAAAAGATTCTGGGACTGTGGGGGGAGAGCATTGCTGTCATTCTCCAGGAGTTTATTGTGGCCTGAGCTCAGTGAACAAAAGAGAAAATAGTAAGAAATGTGATATAGGAAGTGATAGGGAAAGCAGGACCATTTGAGACACTTGAAGAGTTCTGAGCAGATTTGTGATATCTGACTTCCATTTTTAACATACTGCATTGAACTGGGCAGGGTGGCACATGCCTGTAATCCCAGTACTTGGGAGGCTGCAATAGGAGGATTGCAGGTTTGAGGCCAGTCTCAGCAACTTAGTGAGTCACTTAGCAATTTAGCAAAACCCTTTTTTTTTTTTTTTTTTTTTTTTTTTGCAGTACTGGAGATTGAACCAAGGGGCATTCTACCTCTGAGCCACACCCCCAGTCCTATTTTTTATTCTTTATTTTGAAACAAGGTCTCACTAACTAAGTTGTGGAGGGCCTCACTAAGTAGCAGAGGCTGGCTGCAAACCCGAATTTTCTGGTTTCAGCCTCCCAAGTACTGTGATTACAAGTGTGCGCCACCACGCTTGGCTAGAGAGACCCTTTAAAAAAAATTAAATAAAAAGCAAAGAAAAAACATAAACTGTCATGATGGTGCATGCCTGTAATCCCAGTACTTGGGAGGCTAAGACAGGAGGATCGCAGCTTGGACAGCCTCAACAAGTAGTGAGACTCTTATCAATCTAGTGAGACCCTGTTTCAAAATTTAAAAAATTACATATAAGGCTGGGGGTGTTAACTTGGAGAATGCTCCTGGATTGAATCCCTAGTACCACAAAAAGAAGAAAAAGAAGGAGGAGGAGGAGGAGGAGGAGGAGGAGGAGGAGGAGGAGGGAAGGAAAGAAAACATATTACATTGACTGCTTTGTTAAGAATAGACTGGTAGCACATGCCTGTAATTCTAGTACTTGGGAGTCTGAGACAGGAAGATCACAGGTTGGAGACAAGCCTCAACAATTTAGTGAGACTCTCATCAACCTAGTGAGACCCTGTTTGAGAAAACAATAATCAAGAAGAGTGTGGTGGCACATGCTTGTAATACCAGTACTTGGGAGGCTGAGATGGGAGGAATGCAGGTTTGCAGCCAGCCTCAGCTACTTAGGCCCTCCACAACTTAGTGAGACCCTGTTTCAAAATAAAGAATAAAAATAGG
>PVLC010024614.1:0-24644 GCA_004027655.1 Graphiurus murinus | reverse complement strand
CCGGCGAGGGGCCCCTGTGCTGCTGCCACCACCTCCAGAGCTGGGTTTCCGAGTCACCCCTGAAGACCTAGACCTGGAGAAGAAGGCGGCCTTTGAGCGCATCAACCGAGCGCTGATGGGTGAGGCCCAGGACTGCAGCGCCCCGCAGCCTTCCCCCTCGGTCCCCCTGCCTGCCGCAGGGACCGCTCCCCTGCCCCCTGCCCCTCCAGCACAGCAGGGTGCTGGGGCCCTCCTGAAACCCCCAGCACCGGCCTCTTCTGGACACCCCTTTCCAGGCAGCTCCCCTGCCCCCTTTTCCTCCTCCTTGCCCCTCCTAGCCCCCCATTCACACTTCTCTGCCTCAGCCCGGGTCACCTTCCTGACCCCTGCTCGCTCCCGGAGCCCCCCGGCCCCCTCGAACCTTAGCACCCCGGTTCTGCCCAGGCGGCCACCTGCTGGCTCTGCCCTCGGTACCAGCCCCTCAGCTGGTGCGTCGGCGGGCACGTCCGCTCCACACCCGGTGTCCCGCATGGGGGTGGTCCACATGGGCGCTGGCTCCTCTTCCCAGCCTCTCCTCCCGGGGCCTCCCGCGGGCTCCAGTGGGAGCTTTCTCCCCTCCACGCAGGCAGCGACCCTGCACAGCACAGCCTCCGCCTCGGGCACCTCCAGCAGGCGGGGGTTGAGGACCAGCCGCTCCCACACAGGGTTAAAACGCGCTTCTAACCCTGGAACCCCCGTCCAGCCCATCCCAGGGGGCCCTGATGGGAAGCGGCATGGGGCCCCCACCACCCCCGGCTCTCTCCAGTCTGGAGTCCTGGCGGTTCCAGCTCCAGCTCCGGCCCCAGCCATCACTGTGGGCCAAGCAGCCCTGCGCCCTACAGTACGGCCAGCCCTTGGGAATTCCGTTCCTAAGACTCCCACCTCGGGCTCCCGTGTCGGCGCACGGCCTGTCTCTGGTCCCAGCCAGGCTGTGATTTCCCCGGGCTCATTAAAACACCCTTCATCTGCAGCTGCCACCCTCAAGCCCGGGGGTCCTGGCACCAGTACTCCTCCCAAAAACAGACGGTCCTCCTCAAAATCGGCCATCCCGGGGACCAGTGTCAGCACACGGCCAGTCCCTGACAGCAGCCAGGCTCCGCTTGCCCCGGGCCCTTCTAAAACCTCTGCTGCAGCAGCTGCCACCAGCAGGCCCGGGGCTCCTGCCACCGGTACTCCCACCAAAAGTAGCCAGTCCCGATCAAAGTCAGCCAGGCCAGGCCCAGCCCCCTCGAAGCTGGCGGTGTCGGCAGGACCAGTGGGATCTGGGGGTACACAGTTGCTCCCAGATCTCATCTCTGCCTTTGCGGGACTATCTATATCTCAGAAAAGAGGGGCCCCAGGCAGAAAACACTCTAAGGGAAGCTCGGGCCTGAACACGCTTGGGCCCCCTAGCCAGAGCCCCTCTGTGGTGACCAGGGGACCCAGCGCTAAGGGTGACCCCGTGCTTGGAGCCTCTGGTGCTCCAGCTCCAAAAAGTTCTATCCCCAAAGGCCCGCCCACTGCCAGCAATGCTGGACCCCACAACAGGCGGCCTGGCCCCACATCGGCCAAGCAGGGCGCAGCCTCCTCCAGGGCGTCAGCGGCACCAAAGGGACCTGGGAGGACACAGCTGCCCCCAGGCTTCATACGAGCCTTTCAAGCGCTCACCATTACATCAGGCAGAGGAGGGAGCCCACGCACCAATCACCGCGATGGGGGCAGCGGGGGCCTGAACACCAGTGGCCCCCCCTAGCCAGAGCCCCTCTGTGGTGACCAGGGGACCCGGCACTAAGGGTGACCCCGCGCTTAGAGGCTCCGGTGCCCAAGCTGCCAGTTCAATCTCCAGCGGCCCACCCAGGCAGAAAGCCCCAATTTCCTCTCAGGGGTCCAACACCACTGGCAGCAAGGCTGCCTCTCGGGGCCCCTCCGTGCCCGCCGCCAACCCTGGGAGCTCCGCGTCTCGTGGGGACACGGTGAGGAGGAACCGTGACTGTGGGGCCCCGGCATCATCTGCCCAGGGGCCTGCTGGGCCCAGAAAAGGTCAGTCATCTGCCAGGTCCTCCTCCTCCAGGGCAGGACCCGCTCGAGCAGGGTCCAGGAGGACAGCCCCTTCCTCCCAAACGTGAGCCCCATGTGGATGGACCCCGAGGCTTGTCCTGACCTCTGTGATCCTGGGGCAAGCAGGAGGCACCCATTCCCGCCCACTTCCCTGCAGCTCTGCCCTCAACTGGCAAGTATGGGCTGTGGTCCCAGTCGTCACCTATTTGGGCGGAGGCCATTTGCTTTGGTGGGAAAGTTTGGAATTTGCCGAGTGAGTACCAACTAGTGAGCAGATGTAAGACGCGAGGAGGAAGCAGGCTCTCTTGAGTTCTCTGTGCTCATCTGGAGCTCTGGGAAGTACGGAGTCCGTGCTCTCAGGAAGCTCCTGGGGAGACTCGGATGGGACTGCTCTGCTGGTGGCTGTGAGCCTGTGACAGCTTACTGCTGCGCTCTGTACGGCCTAGGTGTGTGTGAGACTCCACGGAGGGTGCCTTTCATGGGTCACTCAACTGTACGCTGCGCTCCTGCTGGAGTTGTGAATCAGAGAGGAGGCGAGGGGACGCAACACCACGTGGTGAGTCTTTCACGGATCCCAGAGCTGAGATTCCTCTGAAGACGGGACGACACGCATGGAGCCAAGCCCTCTGCACCAAATGGAGGCCACCGCTGGACGTCGGCAGAGACGTCGAAGGGGAAGACGGACGCTGCTAACCGTGCTAAACTGTGAGACTCCGGGTCCCAACAGCCCCCCCTCAGCTGGGCCTCCCCCAGTGCAGGAGCCGCTGAGCTTCAGGGAAAATGCCGCCTCCTGCACGTGAGGGCGAGTCTGGAATGGTCTCCCCTTCTAAGCTCCGTCAGGGCGCTCAATTCGGCCAGGGCGTCCACCCCAGTGGAGCAGGGCAATTCCCACCCACACGATGTCCCATAGGAAAGGAGGGCTTACTGCCCAAGGTCAGTCAACTGGTCAGTCTCCCTCTGGCTTTCAAAGATCAAACATGTTGACCTTTTAATGATGTCCCAGACAACATGAATATTCTCTATAGTCTCGCTTGTTTTTTGTATTGTTCTCTGAATATACTTTTTTTTTTTCTTTTTGGTACTGGGATTGAATCCAGGTGCATTCTACTTCTGAGCTATACCCTTCACCCTATGTTATTCTTTTATTTAGACCAGGTTTCACCAAGTTGCACAGGGCCTCACTACGTTGCTGAGGCTGGCCACAACCCAGTGATTTTCCCGTCTCAGCCTCCCAGGTAATGGGATTACAAGCGTGTGCCACCACGTCCGGCTTGTACTTGAGGGTTTCAACTGAGGTTTTTCTCTAAAGCATTGAGGTTTTTCTTGCCAATGTTTTGATTTGGTTCTTTCTCAAAATATCGATCTCTTTATAGAAGTGCTCTTTTATGATCTGCATATTTTCTTTAATTCATCCACTTGGATTTCGATGAACTTTTTGAAAGTCTTTCTTTTGAATTCTTTCTCTGACATTTCATCCACTTCAATATCTTTGGTATTTCTTACCAGGAGTTATATGAAGGTTAGGAAAGTCATGTTGCCTTCCTTTTTCACACTACTTGTGCTGGTGTTGAGATTTGCACATGTGCAGTGACGATTCTCTCTTCCCCGTTTGTACAAGGGCCTTTAAAGCAAGCAGCCTTCTCTTGATCCTGTATCTTGGATGTCAGCTTGTTGCACCGTATCGAGATTGTTTCCAAATGGAATCAGATGTGTCAGGCCTCTAGTTTCTTGGGCTGTGATTGGTGTGTTGGACACTGTGGTATGCCGTGTTGGAGCCTGAAGTCCCCCCTTTCTCTGCATGTCTCACAAGAACGGGGATCCTCTGGTAGTTCAGGTGGTGTAGACAACAAGGTATATGGGGTATACGCTCTGCACTTACTCTGACTACAATGGGAATGGAAGCCTAGATTGTTGAAGGTTTCCTTAGTGAACGGGGAGGGGGTCGGGGAGAGGGAAGGGAAAATGAGCGTGAGGACTCAAAGGCCGCACAGGCTTTGCTGGATAGGCCCTGCAGAGGGGCGTCTCCAGGAAAGGATGGAGCCTGTTTCTGCTACAGGCCGAGGGGTCATAGAGGTTAACCAGGAGGGAGATTCAAATTCTGGCAGGTAGCTCTTAAGGTGGGGACGTAGTGTCTCCCTGGAGCAGGAAAGGAGCTATCGAAAGGTCTCCTGCAGTCTCTGCCAAGCAGGACATGGGGGAATTTCACTTAGGGGGACTCTTCCAGTAAGTGAAATAGGAGATCTTTTCCAATAAGTGTGGTAGAAGGACTTTTCCAGTAAGTGAAAGGCCTTCACAAACTGGGGTTGAGTTTGCTCTGGTCAGCCATCTAACATGTTACAGGGTTTCTCTTAATAGAAAAGTGTTGGGGGTTAAGGGTTGGTAAAGGAGAGGCATGCTATTTCTTCTGCAATTGCTTCCTGCAGTGCGGGGTCATCGGAATCGGCAGGGTCGGGCAGCCTTTGGCATCTGTTCTGTCTGAGAAGGACAGCAGTGTTGACGTGTCTGGGTGGCAGCTTGGATGATGGAGCAAGCCTTTGTGAGGGACAACGAGAGAGGAAATTTCAAATGCAAGGGGTCTAGTTATGCAGATGAGAACAAGGAGGAGGGGTCATTATGGGAGAATCTAGGGTTCCCAGCTCGGGAGGTTTGCCCAGTGTCTCCAGGTACCAGTGATTCCTTCAGTAGTTGGGCTGCTCTCTCCCTTAACCTTTGAATGGCATCCTGAGCTATTCCGGATCGGTTGACATAAAAACAGCCCTCCTCCTGTAAAACTAAGCACGGGCATCCCTTTTCAGCAGTGAGGAGACCTAATTCTCATCTACTTTGGAGTATGCCTCTGGCCAGTGAGTCAATTTGGTCTTGGAGGGTTGTGGTTGAGCAAGTCATCTAGGTGTCTGTCAAGGCTTTAGATGGTGATTGAAAATATGTGGTCACAGTGGAGACTCCAGCTACGCTGGGTCCTAGAGCGACAGTGATGCCTGTGTCAGCAAGAATGGGGACGAGGTGTATGGGTCAACTGGGGCAGGGACAGCAGAAGGGAGGGAAGGGAAGGTGAACAAGGGAACAGAGACCGTTTGCTTGCTGGGGATCAAGGCTCCAGGGAGGACAAGATGAGGTAGGGTACAGATCCCTGATCACTAGGTTGGAGGCAGCACAGGCTGAAGTATTGCAGAGAACAAAAAGTCTGGGGGTGTTGAGGCAGAATTCAAATGCAAAGGGCCCAGGCCAGGAGAGGGTCTCTTTGGGGGCATCTGTGGTGGGCTTTTCATTTTCCCACAGTGGATATTGTCCTGATAGGGTGGCTCCTCTGAGGACCCAAATGTGGATTCTAGGAGCATGTAAGGGAGGTTCATGTCCCTCCGTGCAGCTGGCAAGAGTTAGCAAGAAGTGGAGGAGTCGATAGGAAGCCATTGGTTGGTGGTCATTTGCATTGGCAGGAGGCAGGTGGGACACTCAGCACAGGGCCCCAGGGAAGTGGCTTCATCTGAATGCAGGGGTGCATCCTGTGCCAAAGGGGGAGGGAAGAAGGGAACTTGAGAGGTAGGCTATCAGCTGAGAGGGCGCTTGGGAAGCTAAAGTGGCTCGTTTGGCCTCAGTGTCTGTGGGTGATTTCCCTCTGTAATGGAGGGGGATCGTTTCTAGTGTCCCCTGCAGTGAGTGACTGCTGCTGCCTTAGGAAGTCTGGCAACCTGGAAGAGCCAGCGGAGGAGCTTCCCGGTAACTATGGGGTGCCCTTGGCTGTGAGGTGTCCTCTTTCACTCCAGATCAAGGTGTGGAGAGGTAAGACGTGGTATGCGTATTGAGAGTCAGTGTAGATGGTGATCTGGCTGTCTTTGGCTAGCGTTACAGACCTTGTGAGGGCGATTCGTTCAGCCTGCTGCTGATGCTGATCTTCATTTAGACCCTGGTGCAGCTCCAGTAGTTACACAGGGAGAGACAGGGCCCAGGGCCACAGCATCCCTCTGTGGCAGTCAGCCCCAGGCTGGGGAGCAACGTGCGAGCTCTTACAGTATGTGTGTGACAGATGCTGAGGCCGCTCATCTGTGCAGTGCCCGCAATACCTATGATTTCTCTTTCTGCTGTTGTTCTGGGGATGAGTTCAAGGAGCAGGACTTCAGACCCCTTCCCAGCCATGCCAAATGGGAATGGGTTCTTGGCAGAGGAATTATCCTCCCTCTTCTTTTTTTTTTTTTTTTTTTTTTTTTGCGGTACTAGGGATTGAACTCAGGGGCATTCTACCTCCGAGCTATACCCCCAGCCCTATTTTTTTTTATTCTTTATTTTGAAACTGGGTCTCACTAAGTTGCGGAGGGTCTCACTAGGTAGCTGAGGCTGGCCGCGAACCCGGATCCTCCGGTCTCAGCCTCCCAAATGCTGGGATTCTCCCTCTTCTTTAAGCTAAAATATTCACCAAGGTTTGAACAGGACTAGGTCATGGCTGGGGCAAGGTGCAATTTCCCTCTCTGGGCTGGTAGTATAGCCCAGGCACAAAACACCCTCCAACATATGGAAAGGGTTGGACTTGACCCATGATACCACAGAGAAAGAAGAGAAAAAAAAACAGATAAATGACATTAAAATAGCACAGGCAACAGCAGCAACAAAAGAAAAGAAAAGAGAAAAATAATGTAGGGTAAAATAAAAGTTAAAGCAAGGTGTGGTGGTGCATGCCTGTAATCTTAGTATTTGGGAGGTGGAGACAAGAGAATTGCAGGTTTGAAGCTAGTCTCAGCAACATAGAGAGGCCCTCCGCAATTTAGTGAGATCCTGTAAAAAAAATAAAACAAGGCTGAAGGTGTAGCTCAGAGGCAGAATGCTCTTGGGTTTAATCCCCAGTAACACATACACATACACACACACACACACACACACACACACACACACACACACACACAGAGTAATTAAAAGTTAAAAAACCCAATTCATGCAAAACTTATAAAAAGTAAAAAAAGATGACAGGAGAAAAGTCATAAAGTAAAAAAGGGGTGAAAGGAGATAAGAAAACTTTAAAAGTGAGTAGAAGAGAAGAGGAAAGACCTTGTGATGCACCATTAAGTTATTCTTTTGAAATCTCTTTCTTATAAAAGTAGTTATTCATTCCTATAAATATCCCTCTGAGTACCGCTTTTTCTGTTTCCCACAGTCCTTGTATGTGGTATTTCCATTTTCATTTGCTTCTAGGAATTTTGAATCCCCCCCAATTTCTTCAGTGACCTATAATTTATTCAGTAGTATGTTGTTTAATCTCCATGTGTTTGTATACTTTCTGTAGTTTTTCTTGCTGTTGATTTCTAGTTTCATTTCATTGTGTCTGGTAGGATGAAATAAATCAATCTTAAAAGTTTTTAAACACTTGCTTTATGGAGTAATGTATGAACTATCTTGGAAATAGTTCCATGAACTGATGAAAAGAATGTATTTTGTAGCTTTTTTTTTTTTTTTTTTTTTTTTGCGGTATTGGGGGTTGAACTCAGGGACATTCTACCTCTGAGCTATACCCCAGCCCTATTTTTTATTCTTTATTTTGAAACCGGGTCTCACTAAGTTGCGGAGTGCCTCACTAGGTAGCTGAGGCTGGCCGCGAACCCAGATCCTCCGGTCTCAGCCTCCCGAATGCTGGGATTACAAGCGTGCGCCAACACGCCCGGCTTATTTTGTAGCTTTTGAATGGAATGTCCTGTAGATGTCTGTTAAGTCCATTTGAACTACACTGTAATTTATTTGGTTGTTTCTTTATTAATTTTTTATCTAAATGATCTCTAGATTGGTGAGGGTCGAGTGTTCAAGTCTCCCACTGATATCATATTGGAGCCTGTCCCTTTAATGTCTAGTACTGTTTCTTTTGTAAAATTGGGTGTTCTTATATTTAAGAGTGTGTAGATGTGTGTGTGTGTATGTGTATGTGCATGCACTTGTGTATTCTCAAATTATTCCTTTGATCAATATTAGTTACTTTCTTTGTTTCTTCTAACTCTTTTTTGCTTAATTATATTTTGTTAGATAAAACTACTTCTGCACTATTTCAGATCCATTTTGCTTGGAATATAATTTTCCATGTTTTCACTTTCATGGATTATGCCTTTGCCAGTGAAGTGAGTGTCTTGCAGGCAGAACATTGTGGGGTCTTTTAAAAATCCAGTCAATCAATTTACATCTTTTAATTGGAGGACTAAGACTATTTACATTAAGGGTTATAATTGAAAGATATGTAGTTGTTTAAGTCATTGTCTTGAAATGTTTTGTTTTTTAATACCCTAAGTTTATTTCTTCCTGATTTTGCATTCAGATGGCTGAAGGTTTACTATATTGATAATGATTGTTTCTTATTTCTCACATCTGCACCTACTCTTCCAGTGGGATGTAGTGTTTCTCATGATAGTGTTCATATTTCTTTGTATTCTGGGTGTAGGTTGCCTTTATGTATTTTCTGTAATGCTGATCTAGTGGTCATGAATTCCTGTAGTTTATGCCTCTATTGGAAGATCATTATTTCTCTCTCTGTTCTGAAGGGGATAACCTTGCTGTGTTCAATAATCTAGATTAGTAGTCATTTTCTTTCAAGGTTTGAAATATATCATCTTTATTGACATGGAAGATGGGAAACATGAATCATACTCAAAAAATTACTCTTGCCCAAAATTTTCAGATAACAAGTCTAACATAGGAAGAGTTGTTGCCGATTGCCCTTCTCCACATAAAGGTGGCCCCTAGAAGTGAGCTACAATTGAGCTCCTAAGAGATTATATATGGGAGACCCTTTCAGACCTCTGCAAAAGGCATGTTTTCTCCAAATTTAGTAAATGAAAATAGGACCAAATATTTTGTACAACAGTTATAACAATTTCTAACTTCAATGCATGAGTTTTTTCCTCTAGAACAAGACCCTGATCTGAGGACATTCCTTACCCTTTCCAACTGAGGGACTGAGTCCTGTTAACGACGTGTATAAACAGAGACCAGAGGATCATCTCATGGTAAAATGGCAGGTCCTGATGATGTATTCGCAACCATTCATACTTCTTTAAATCTCACAGGTGTTCAACCACAGGATCAACACATCTGAGTAAAGAAGGCACCACCAAAAGATGACTTCTCCGATCATCCTTGGGACCCACCGTCTCCTGGCTGGATGGCAACGCCTCTAGAGGACTTCAGATGTCTCTTTAAGAGATAAATCCCAGGTGAGACATCTTGAACAATCATGCATTATCTGGCCAATACTCTTTCCATTCTCTTTTTCTATCCCTAAGGCAAATCCACTCCAACCTGTTTCCAGATTGGGCCCTCACAGATTCTGAAGGCCATCATCAGGCTGACTGCTAGCTATGCAGAGAGCTCCTTCTTTCCACCAATAGCAGCAGCCTTGGGAAGTTCAGACAGTCAGTCTAAAGAAGCAGTGTAAAGAAGCAGTTTTATAGTTAGCTTAAGAACCAGAGAGAATGCACTTTAAATTCTGAACAAGGTGAGCGTGGTGGTGCATGCTTGTAATCTCAGAGTTTGGGAAGTTGAGACAGGAGGATCACAGGTTCAAGGACAGCCTCAGTAAGTAGTGAAACATGCATCAACCTAGCCAGACCCTGTTTAATAGACTGGGGCTATAAAGATGAGGGTGTTGTTCAGAGGTAGAATGCCCCTGGGCTCAATCCTCAGTGCCACACACAAAAAAGATATTCTGAATAGGAAATGCTTCCTCTGCTCTTCTAAGCAGAAGGTCCCTCAGATGTTCAAAATCAAGACTAGAGAGAGTACATGTTTGATCTCGTTTGAGAACAATTTAACACAACCCCAATGATAGGCTGTGGAGTACATGATAGGGTTGAAAGGGTAACTGCAGGGCAAATTCCCTTGGATGAGATAGTTGCCTGACATATTGATAAACTAAATGATTGTGTGTGTGTGTGTCTGTGTGTGTGTGTGTGTGTGTGTGTGTGTGTTACTGAGGATTGAAGCCAGGGGCATTTTACCTCTGAGCTACACCTCCAAACATTTTTTTAAACAGCAATTTACTGAGGCCCTCACTAAGTTGTGGAGGGCCTCACTAAGTTACTAAGGCTAGTGGCAAACCTGCAATAGATGCTTCTGTCTCAGTCTCCCAAGTATTGGGATTACAGGTGTACACCACCATGCTCAGCTAAACTAAATGATTTGTGCCGAGCTCCCTGGATAATAGATTGCACTCCCCAACCGATGTATAGAACCAATGCCACTGTAACTGAGTGCATGCGGTTTGGCCTTAAAAGCAATTCTGGAAAACACAAGCACCTCCTGTGTCATGGGGATGGCTATGGGCTCACGGAAGTCATGGGCGGCCTTCACTGTCTTATACTTGTGTTGGATTTTGCACCTGGGGACACCCATACCTCCCAGGATAGATTGTTTCCCATTTACCAGCAGCCCCACATACCAGGATACGGTTAGCTCCAGACACCATATAAAAAAAGCCTTCCAGTGGTCTTATTTCTAAGGCATATTTATTCTGGGTATTACTTCTGTGAATGTGGAAATAGAAGTGAAAGCTTTAGGTCAGCATAAGGCAGCCATTTTTTTTTTCAGTACTGAGGATTGAACCCAGGGGCATTCTACCTCTGAATTATACCTCCACCCCTATTTTTATTCTTTTTTTAAAGATAGGGTCTCACTAAGTTGCAGAGGGCCTAAGCAGCTGAGGCTGGTCATGAACCTGCGATCCCCCTGTCTAAGCCACCCAAGTACTGGGATTACAAGGGTGTGCCACCTTGTCCAGCATAAGGCAACCACTTTTCATCAAACCTAGCATGCCATCACCTTCCTAAATGGTGAGGCTATACTAATCCAGAAGGTGATCCCCCACAACTGGGTGACCTCAGGTAGAGTGACTGAGCCCTTATCAAAACAGAATGTTGAGTTTGCATTCTCAATCATTCAAAAATGAACTAAAGCTATGAAACATGTATAAAGACACTTTATGACTACCCTTGCCTTGGCAGTAGACTTTTAAACAGTTAGCTAAAAATGATTCCCCTAAATGAAAATATTTGATTCTCAATGCTGTTTTTTCCTTCTCTCCTTGTTTTTAGGTGCTGTTTGACTTAGTTCATTTCAGCTTAGAAATCCCTCAGCTACAGCCCTCGGGAAAGACACAAGAAAAAATGCTTTCTCACATTGTCAAAATCTTCCATTTCCAAAGCCCCACGTCGCCCCTTTTCAGCAGGAAGTAGTTACAGAAGAAATGACCTCCGGCCCTTCTCCCTTAGAAATGGAATGATGATTTGACAATGGAGATCTGAATAAACACCCTCTTCTTTACCTGACTTTATCTGACTTGTTTTTTGTTTTTGGTACTGAGGATTGAACCCAGGGGCATTCTACCTCTGAGCTACACCCCCAGCCCCTATTTTTTAATTCTTTATTTTGAAACAGGATCTCACTAAGTTGCAGAGTGCCTCACTAGGTAGCTGAGGCTGGCCGCGAACCCAGATCCTCCAGTCTCAGCCTCCCAAATGCTGGGATTACAAGTGTGCGCCACCATGCCCAGCTTGAATGATGCCTTTTTAATGTAGCTTTTTTTTTTTATTATTCTTTTGCCTTTAATGAATCCTGGGCTAATTGCCCGGAAATTAGGGGCCTGGCATCAAAGGACTTGGATCCGGAGAACAGGATAGAAAATTCACTTTTGTTCTGTAACCTAGGAAATCATTCATTCTTGGATGTGCCATATTCTTGAGTGACTGTGGCATTGTGCTTTTCAAAAGGAAGGGACTTTCTGAGTTGTCTTCCTTTTTTCAAGCATAGGGATCATAGGAGACTACTTTTCAGGTAAACAAGCAAAGTTCAATTTTAAATCTAAGAAATGACTAAATATTTCCAATTGGTAGAGTGATATATATGGAGCGTAGAGCTCTTTGACAAATGAAAAAGGGGAACTAACTGAAAATAAATACTCCCCTCAGACCCATCAGAGAATTGAGGTCACAGGGCAAACCACAGCTCCAAAAATTGGGGTGAGTGGCAGATGCAGAGACCCAGCTCAGTTGAGCGCAGGCCTCCGTGGAGCCAGTAGCGGGGGAGGGAAAATTACACTGTAAGTGGGAAGGAAGGGAGGAGGGAAGAGGAGGAAAAGGGCTGGTCGCACCAGAGCCCAGCCATCCTCAGTCTGGGTTTCAGTCACTTAGGTGTGGGGTGTCTCACAGGGCTGACAGAGGGTGACAAGAGGGAAGTCAGAGCAATGCACACTTTGGAGCTCAGGCAGGAGACATCCACACACAAAATGAGAAAATTCTGGGGGGATGCTGAGGTTTTGCTAGACATGGAGCCTCCTGCATCCCACCCTGCTCCCCAGGAACCAATGAAATACAAGATAAGAACAGATGAGACGGAGCGGGGTTTCTGATCGACAGTGCGATGTTTTATTGAGCATCTCCGGGTGGAGGGAGAAGGGCTGGGATTGTTTGGGGTGGGGGAGACCCCTCCCCGGGTCCTTCAGCCCCAGGCCCCATGGACGGGTGAGAATCGGGGACCTAGGAGCACTCCGTGGGGGGCACGCTCTTCTCCACGGTGCTGCCTTCGTGGGTGACACTGCAGCTGTAGCTTCCCCGAGCTCTCCACTGGGCCGGCGTCAGGGCCAGGTAGCTGCTGGCCTCGTACTTGTTGTTGCTCTGTTTGGAGGGCCTGGTGGTCTCCACGCCCTGGGTGATGGCGGTGCCGTCTGCCTTCCAGGCCACGGTCACGGCGCCCGGGTAGAAGTCGCTCATCAGACACACCAGTGTGGCCTTGTTGGTCCTCAGCTCCTCAGCAGATGGCGGGAACAGAGTGACCGAGGGGGCCGCCTTGGGCTGAGCTGTGTGGATTGAGGGGGGGTGTGAGTCACCGGAGCAGAGCACAGGTGTTGGGAAGCCCCAGACCTGGGGTTTTATGCCCACTCAGGGTATGGCCATCCTGTCCTGGGGACCCTCCTCCTTCCTCTCCTGTCCTTGTAGACTCAGTTTCCCCATTGTGACCAGCGCAGGCCATGCTCTCTCCTCCCTGCCCTGGAGTCTGACTTTGTACTCTAGCCCTGGGCTCCCGAGCGCTCAGCCCCACCCAGCCCCACCTCAATTCACCCCTCCAGTGCCCGGAGCCTCCTCTGTGGCTGGGGGTCCCCTCCCAGCCTGGCCCGGTGGTCCTGGGGTGCAGGGGGAGTCCCCGAGCCTGTGCTCTGGGACAGCAGGGTGTCTGCTCAGCCATCGAGCAGTGGGTTCCACCCAGACAAGCCCTGGGGCCGCTCTGACCCCCTGGTGTCTCTCTGTCCCCACTGGCCCGATCACAGCACCCTTGGCCTCAGCTCAGTTTGGGGGGGCTGCATCCGCAGACAGAGGGGCGCAGCAGCCCCAGGTAGCTCATTAACCCCGCCCCCATTCCTAATCACCCCAGTTTACGGTGCCCTTTAAGAAAGGTGAGAGGTGGATCCGTGCCCCAGTGGGACACAGGCCCCAGAGGTAAGGGGCTCCAGGGAGCCCTGGGAACCCCTCCTTTCTGACGACCACCCGGTCAGCTGGCCCAGTCTGACCCGTCTCTGCGTCCACGTCCTCATGGTCCAGCAGAGGACCAGAGAGCTGCAGCCCAGAATGAACCCGAGCCCTCTCTCTGCCCTCCCCTGAGTCCCCGGGGGCTAGGATCACAGCCCCACCATGTCCCTGGGCCGCCTGTGTGGCCTTCGCTACCTGGATGGACATCTGTCCCTCAGCCCGATGCTGGGGCTCATGAGCATGTCCCTCGAGGTGGCCTCAGCAGACCCGGCCCCTGGCCCCACTTGAGCATCCGCCCTAGAAGATGGGAGGGAGCCCCCCCTGACTAAATCCCCCCCTGACTAAATCCCCAGCCCAGGTCCCTGGCCCAGGGCACGCCCCATGGTTGGAATCTGAAGGCGGCTGCTCCTGCTGTTGGGGGGCCTCCCTGCTGGCTCCCCCAAGATCACCATCTCCCCGTTCTCCACCGATAAAGGCAAGGGGTCAGTGTTCACTGCTGGGGAGGGCAGAGGGGAAGAAACCCCAGAGGGAGAGAGAGTGGACTTTCCTGGGACAGCGGAGCGCAGGGCAGGCTGGGAGTTGCGAGAACCACTCACCTAGGACCGTGAGCTGGGTTCCGCTGCCGAATACCACCCCGGGAGTCTGGGGCTCAGACCAAAGCCTGCGGGGCCAGCACCTGGGGCCTGCCCCCTGGGGGTTGGGCAGGAGCAGGAACCTGCTGGGGTGACAGGCATGAGTGGACTGTCCCCGGTGGAGGGCAGGTGCCACCATGGCCCTGGAGTCCCCCACCGCCTCCCCCATCTGTGGGACAGTCGACGCCGATGGCAATGCCCGGCCCCATGGTGGCATCGAGTCTTCCGGGGGCGGAGGTGCTGCGGCAGGGAGTCCTGCACTGGCCCATTTTAGGGCCTCGGCGTTTCCTCCCCACACGTTTCCTTGGCTCAGCCCGGCTTCCTCCCCGGACCCAGATCGGGGAAGGAAGATCGGGTGTTCCTGACACCAGGCTCCCGCAGGGACGCGCCTGTGCTTTCATTTCTAGTTAAGGAGATGCAGCCCGGTCCCGCCTCATCCATGAGGCTCCCTCTGACCTTCCAGACCACTTTCTCCATTCGTCTATCCGGTCATATGTTTGTCTATCCACTTGTCTATCCATCCATCCATCGGTCTGTCTTTCTATCCATCTATCTGTCTACCCATCTGTTTACTCATGCCTGGATCCACCCATTCATCCATCCATCCATCCATCCATCCATCCATCCATCCATCCCTCGATCCATGAGTCTTTCCATCCATCCATCCATCCATCCATCCATCCATCCATTAGTCTGTCTTTCCATCCATCTATCTGTCTACCCATCTGTTTATTCATGCCTGGATCTACCCATTTATCCATCCATCCATCCAGCCAGCCAGCCAGCCAGCCAGCCGTCCATCCATTTCTGAGTCTATCCATCCATCCATCCATCCATCCATCCATCCATCCATCCATCCATCGGTCTGTCTTTCCATCCATCTATCTGTCTACCCATCTGTTTACTTATGCCTGAATCCACTCATCCATCCATCCATCCATCCATCCATCCATCCATCCATCCATCTATCCACCCATGAGTCCATCCATCCATCCATCCATTGGTCTGTCTTTCCATCCATCTATCTATCTATCCATCTGTTTATTTATGCCTAGATCCATCCATCCATTCATTGGTCTGTCTTTCCATCCATCTATTCATGTATCTGTCTATCCATCTGCTTACACACACATGAATCCATCCATCCATCCACCCGTCCATCCACCCATCCATCCACCCATCCATCCACCCGTCCATCCACCTGTCCATCCACCCGTCCATCCATCCACCCGTCCATCCAGCCGTCCATCCAAAGGCCCATCGCATTTGGATCAGGCACCGTCTCCCACGCTGGGGACATGTGGGTCCCTTTAGCTCTCACCTCCATCTCCCCTAACCCTCTCAGGTCAAGGCCGACAAGGGCCTCCATGCAGTCAAGTCCAAGGCCCGTCCGCAGTTTCCATTGAACCTGAGGTCTCCGCAGGACCCACATGAGGTCCAGCCCTCCTCCAGGGACTCCTCCTCCCCAGGTGTCTCGGGCCGCCCACTCTCCTCCTGCCCTGGCTCCCTTCTCCCTGGCCCATGCTGGCCGCTGGCCCCAGACCGACCTCTGGCTCCTTCTCGGGCATCTTCCCACCCTGGCACTCCCCCTACTTCCCAGGTGGTGAGGCCCCGTGCACCTCAGCCGCAGACTCCCTTGGTGCCACCTAAACTGCTGGTCCTCTTCAGCTGGGTGCCCACAGGACACTCAGCCTCATCGGCCCAGGAGAGAAGGACCCGCCTCCGCCCCGCTCCCGCCCACTCTCTTCCTGTGTCATCTCCTCCCCGACCAGGAGCGCTCTGGTCCCCAGGCTGGAAACTGGAGTCACTAGAGACTGAGTCAACTCGCCTCCCACGCTGAAATTGTCCTTGGATGGCCCTGTGTGTGTGTGTGTGTGTGTGTGTGTGTGTGTGTGTGTGTGTTACTGGAAATGGAACTCAGGGGCCTTCTACCTCCAAGCTCCATCCCCAGCCTTTTTTTTATTCTTTATTTTGAAACAGGCTCTCACTGAGTTGCGGAGGGCCTCACTAAGTAGCTGATGCTGGCCACAAACCCAGATCCTCCTGTCTCAGCCACTCAAGTACTGGGATGACAAGCGTGCGCCACCACGCCCGGCTGGATGGCCCAGCAACAATCGTGCTTTCATTTCATTTCATATATTTATGGTACTGGGGATTGAGCTCAGGAGTACTGTGCCTCTGAGCCAGACCCCCAGGCCTATTTTCTATTTTGAAACAGGATCTCACTACATTGCCAAGCACTGGCCTCAAACCTGGGGGTTGAGCCCAGGAGCATTCCACCTCCAAGCTACACCCCCAGACCTATTCTATTTTTTATTTTGAAAGAGGATTTTGCTAAGTTGCTGAGGGCCTTGCTAAATTGCTGAGGCTGTCCTTGAACCTGTGATTGTCCTGTCTCAGCCTCCCAAGTACTAGGATTATACACATGCACTTCTACGCCTGGCTTTTAATACACTTTTTTTTTTTTTTTTTTTTTTGCTACAAGGTCTAGCCTCAGTCCTCCTTCCTGTCTCTCTCTCTCTCTTTTTTTTTGTGGTGGTACTGGGGATTGAATTCAGGGGCATTCTACCTCCGAGCTACACCCTCAGCCCTATTTTTTTTATTCTTTATTTTGAAACCGAGTCTCACTAAGTTGCGGAGTGCCTCACTAAGTAGCTGAGGCTGGCCGTGAACCCGGATCCTCCGGTCTCAGCCTCCCAAATGCTGGGATTACAAGCATGCGCCACCATGCCCGGCTGATACACTTTAAAAGAATAGTTAATGCAAACAAATCCAGGATGGACAGATGCCAACAATGGAAGCCCGTGTCTGCCCAGACCCCCTTTTCGCCTGGTCCTTCCCTCCCACCCCTCGGTCACTATTGCTTTCCCAGCCTTGCATCCCCGCTGAGCCGCAGGGACCCCACACCCGACTCATGCGCCCTTTACCTGCCCCACAGGGTCCACGGGCTGGAGTGGCTGCTTCCTGGCCCGGCTCTGGGGCTCCAGGTCCTGCCCCACGGTGCTGCCTTCGGGGAGAGCAGGCCCTGGGTGCCCAAGGCCAGGCCCAACAGCAGCAGCAGGGCCCCGCGCGGCCTGCAGCCAGGGCCCCGCCCCCCAGCGCCGCCGCTGCCCACCCGCCCTGTGCCGAGCGTCATCCGCCCTCAGGGTCAAAGGCGCCTCTGACCACACCAGTGGCGTGGGCTTCCCGGCGAGGTGCCCCGGGCCCTTTGCTGGACGCGGCAGCCCCAGTGCGCACAAGTCCCGGTGGCGCATCCTCACCCTGAACCGGCCCCGCCCCCTCCACCGCCCCTGGGGGCTTTCCCAAGACATCTGCCAACTGCGCCGGGATCCGGGTTCAACTGCTCCCCACCGCAGCCGCCCACCTGGCCTGGCCCCTGGGGCCCGCGGTGGGGCCCCCTGGGCCCTAGTTCCCCAGGTCCCCAAGGCCGCCCTGGGCCCAAGGAGCGTGTCCCTGGAGTTTGAAAGGCTGTAGACATCCCTGAGCATGTCCCCAGCATGGCATGGACAGAGACCATGGGTTTACAAAAGAGAAATGCCAGGCCTCCCGGACAAAGGGCTGGAGCTGACCTGCGTCCAACTCTGGGGGCCCTGGGCATCTTTTTTTTTTTATTTGGCAGTACAAGGGATTGAAGCCAGAGGCATTCTACCTCCAAGCTACACCCCCAGTTATATTTTTTTCTTCTTTATTTTGAAACAGGGTCTCACTAAATTGTGAGGAGCCTGTTTGCTGGCCATGAACCTGTGATCCTCCTGTCTCAGCCTCCCAAGTGCTGGGACTACAAGCGCGCACCACCACGCCCAGCTTCCTGGGCGTCTTTTCGGCACTGGTGCGTGGACATTTTCTTGGGGTCACATGGGAAACGGCTTGCCTGGCACCTCCCTGAGATGTTACACGTCCCATGCGCTGTGCGGACGCCCTGTACACGGGGGCCCTCTCTGCAGGGCACATTCTGTCCCACCTCTCCCAGGAGCTCGGGGTGCCGTGCTGTGGGCCAGGGAGGCGGAATCTCTCCTGTTCCCCCTTCATCCACGAGGCCATGACCCTGTGCCTCTGGGTCCTCCATGGGCTCGGGGGCTCAGGACCCCCAGCGTCACCAGACAGGAGGCGATAAGGAGCACCCCACTGGCCCGCCAAGAGTGGCCGGATGGAAACCTGGAGGCAGAAGCCAGTGTCCCCCTAGTGCGGGGGTCGGCCACCCCCGGCCCGGTGCCCATCCAGCCCCGCCCCAGCTGTCTCCGTGAATTAGGTGGAACACCACACCTACCGGCTCATCTGCAGCGTGGGAGGCTTTCCTCCTGCAAGGCAGAACGAGTGGCTGCAACAGGGACCGCAGGATGGCCTGCAGCAGCAAAGACGGCTACAACCCAGTTTCACAGAGAGGTCCGCAGGCCCCGGCCCCTCCCCTGAGGGGGGCAGAAAACCGGCTTCACTGCCCCCCCCAGCCACGTCTAGAGAAATGTGGGATTGTCACATTGGGGAGAGGACATCTGGCGGGCTTATCATCTTAGATGACATGGGACAGCCCCACAGCAAAGAACTGTCTGGCCCCAAATGTCAAGGGTGGGAACCTGTTTGGGATCCATCGCCTGGTACCTGTTCTCCTCCCAGTAAAGGTGTTTTCTTAACCTTGTTTACCCTGTGAGTCCTGGGAATACTCAGGTGACGAGAGAGACCCTGTCCTGGGCAAGGGTGCTCCCCTCCAACAGGCTCTCGTCCCTCCCTCGTCCCCCACCCTACCCTGCCATGACTCTCAAGAACAGGGGCTTAGCTGGCGCAGTGGCACACACCTGTGATCCCAGGACTTGGGAGGATTGCAGGTTCAAGGCCAGCTTCCACAATTTAGCAAGACCCTCAGCAACTTAGCAAGATCTTATTTCAAAAATTAAAAAACAAGGCCGGGCGCGGTGGCGCACACTTGTAATCCCAGCATTTGGGAGGCTGAGACTGGAGGATCCGGGTTCGCAGCCAGCCTCAGCTACCTAGTGAGGCACTCCACAACTTAGTGAGACTCGGTTTCAAAATAAAGAATAAAAAATAGGGCTGGGGGTATAGCTCGGAGGTAGAATGTCCCTGGGTTCCATCCCTAGTACCGAAAAAAAAATTAAAAATAAAAAGGGCTGGGGGTATGGCTTAGATGTAGAATGGTCCTGCATTCAATTCTCACACATACACACACGCACGCACGCATACATACATAAATACATACATGCATGCATGCATGCAGCAGGGGCTGGGGGAGGGCTGTACACAAGGCCGGGGCCAAGCAGACCCTGATGGATCAGTTTCCTCCCGTGAGATCACACGCCAATCAGACCAGCCTCAGCAAAACAACTTGCAAAGACACGAAGAGCTTTAATTCTGCATCGGCCTCCGGTACTCCCAGCCCCATCTCCGAACGGGGGGAAGCTCTACCTCCCGGCTCTGGGCACCGCTGCTTCCACCCCGGCTCCCCACCCGCCTCTGAGCGAAGCCCTGTCTTCAGTTCAAGGCGCGCCTGGCCTGGGGTGCCTGGGTCCCTGAAACCGCTGGATCCTTTTCCTCCTCTCCCCTCTCCTTCTCCATCTCCTCTCTCCTCTCCAAGACCCGGAGCACCGTAGCACAGTAATACACGGCCTCGTCCTCCGGCTGCAGCTCAGAGATGCTCAGATACCCCCGGTTCCTGGCCACGTCTTTGGATGCAGAGAAACGAAGGGGGACCCCGGGGCCCTGGTGCTTGTCCGAGTGGGAGAAGAATCTCAGCAGGAACCTGGGAGGGTGGCCCGGCCGGACCTGGTACCAGAGGATGGTGTAAACGCCGATGTTGTGGTCGCTGCTCAGGGTGCAGGTGAGGCGGGTGGTGGTTCCGGGGGACGAGGACCTGGACGGGGGCTGATGCAGCACAGGCTGAGGGCCGCCACCTGGGGAAGCGCATGGGACCCTGGGTCAGGGCAAGGCCAGACAAGGGACGGGGGGAGGGCTCTGGAGTCCCCTCACCTGGGCTGTGGAGCAACAGCACGAGCAGGACAGCGGACCAGGACATGGTGACCCCACCGGGCTCTGCCTCCTGCGCTGCTGCTCCCGGGCCCTGGGGGTTGGGCCAGCGGGGAGGGGCCCTGGCACCCCAGTTCCTGCTTGCCGCCTTCCCAGGTTTGGGGGGTTTGCAGCGACTGTTACAGGAAGGGTCCCTCGATGGCCTTTGCGGCTCTGGCTGGCCCCGTGGAAGCGCCTGGGCAGGAAGCACCTGCTGGACGCTCAAGGACCAGGGCCCAGAGGGAGCGAGACCGACTGGCGGCTCGGGTCCCTGCAGGAGCGTGACCGCAACCCCCGAGGAAGCCGACCATGTCAGCGAGCCGGGAAGAGAGGGCACGTCCCCAGGGGGGTGCAGACCTGCTTCAGACGTAGAAAGTGTGTGGGTCCTAGAAGGAGTGGGGCGCTCTGTCCCCTTCCAAGCCCCAGCAGTGCCCTCAACCTGGCTCCTTTCCCTCCGTCACGGTCAAGAGAGCTCTGGCCCATCTGCCACTCCAGCGTCCCGTTGAACATCCTGTTGACTGCCCGCTTGGAGGACATGTTAATGAAGTTAGATTAGTGAGAAGCGGCCGGCATGTTGAAGGACTTGGTAAGAACCAGGCACCACGAGCCGGGCGTGGTGGCGCCAACTTGTAATCCCAGTACTTGGGACACTGAGACAGGAGGAGTGCAGGTTCCCCACCAGACTCAGTAATTTAGCAAGGCCCTCTGCAACTTAGGGAGACCCTGTTTCAAAACTTAAAAAATAAATAAATAAAAAGGGCTGGTGGTAGCTGGGCGTGGTGGCGCACGCTTGTAATCCCAGTACTTGGGAGGCTGAAACAGGAGAATCCGTGTTCACGGCCAGCCTCAGCTACTTAGTGAGGCTCTCCACAACTTAGTGAGACCCTGCTTCCAAATAAAAGAATTTAAAAATAGGGCTGGGGGTGTAGCTTGGAGGTAGAATTTCCCTAGGTTCAATCCCCAGAACCGCAAATAAATAAATAAATAAATAAACAAATAAAAATTAAAATTAAATAAAAAAGTAAAATAGGGCTAGAGGCTGGGCGTGGTGGCACACGCTTGTAATCCCAGCATTTGGGAGGCTGAGACCAGAGGATCCGGGTTCACGGCCAGCCTCAGCTACCTAGTGAGGCACTCTGCAACTTAGTGACACCCGGTTTCAAAATAAAGAATAAAAAATAGGGCTGGGGGTATAGCTCGGAGGTAGAACGCCCCTGAGTTCAATCCCCAGTACTGAAAAAAAAAAAAAAAAATAGGGCTAGGGATGTAACTGGGAGGTAGAATGCCGCTGGTTCAATTCCCAGCACCGAAAGTGAAACGGGGCTATAAACCTGCTGGTGGATGTCTTCCCAGCTGAGGCGCTGGCCTAGGACTCGCCTCCTCCTGAGCAAGCAGCCTCGGGGAGGAGGCCCGGGCCTCGTCTCTGCCACAGCACCTTCTCTGCCCAGCAGCCTGCAGGCCCCTGAGCGCCCTGGACATTTGCTCCTGCGGCTTCTGGAGACCGAAATCTGCTTACCCAGAGCCTTCATGCCGCCCGCCTGAAGAGGCCGGGGCTGAGGGGCAGCAACCTGTCCTGCAGGGTCCCTGGCCCCTGGGAGACCCTGCTGCAGAGAGGGTCTCCGGGACGATGCAGCACCTGGCCCTGAACCACTGCTGGCTGAAGGACCCCACCTCCCCGCCCTACTGCCCAGCCTGTGCCGCTGCTCCGGGCTCAGCTCCTTGGGCCGGTCCAACAACCGGGTCTCCACAGCCACTCTCCTGAGCCTGCTGCTGTGCACTACCTAGCTGAAGCGGGTGTTCTGCCCATCCTGGAGTGCTGCATGGACCTGCGCTGCCTCTCCTGGGGCGGGAGGGAAAGGCAAGCTGAGCCAGGTGTGGCTGAGATGCAGCGGTGGCTACAGGCTGTGCCGGACCCATGTGCAACAGAGCCCCCTGGTGGCCCTCGCCCTTGCCCGTGAGGCCGGTGCAAGCCGACAGAGAGGGCGGCTGGATGCTGGTTCAAAAAATAAGAAATAAGCCGGCATCGTGGCTCACTCGAGGATCACAGGTTCAAGGCCAACCTCAGCCACTTAATGAGGCCCTCAGCAACTTAGTAAGACCCTGTTTCAAAGTAAAAGATAAAAAATTGGACTGGGGGTGTAGCTCAGAGGTAGAATACCTCTGAGTTCAATCCCCAGAACAATGGAAGAGGAAGAGGAGGAGGAGGAGGAGGAGGAGGAAGAGAAAAAAAAGAAAATATGGCTAGGGTACGCGTGGCTCAGAGGTAGAATGCCTCTGGGCTCAATCCCCAGTACCACACACACACAAAAAAAAAGGTCATAAAAATTATTTTAAACCTTCCATAATTCTAATGCTCTAACACACAGTTATTCACCTTGTAGATACATTGAACACAGATCATTTGTTCCACAAATGTTTATAACATTCAAAGAAGCCCGTTATACACACATCAGTAGTTTTGATTTTTACTATTAATAGTATATATGTTTTCATAATTGTAATGCAAATCGTCGGTACTGTCTCCCTGGGGGTAAGGTTGGGGGACCCTCCCCGAGGAGAGGGCCCTGTGGGGGGAATTAGGGACCCTGCACACCCCACCCATAACACCTCCAGGACCGGCTCCGGAACGCGCGCGCCGCGGAACCCGCAGACGGACGGGGACGTGCGGGGACCGGAAGGCAGACGCAGCCGTGCCAGAAGCGCACCGGAAGCGGCCGGACCGGAAGTGGTGTTGCCAGTGGCTGCGGCCAGAGCCGGGGGCGGGGTGCGAGCTGCGGCGCGGCGGCTGGTGAGCAGGGGCGGGCGCGCGGGGGCCGCTGGGAAGCCGGCCGGGCGCAGACCCCCGACCGGCAGCGGACGTGGGGGAGACCCGCGCCGGGTTCTGCGCTCCGCCCGCGCTCGTGGAAGGGTCCCGAGGTGGCAGGAGGCTAGATCCAGGTGTGTAGGGAGCTGCGCTGCTTTGTCTCACACACACACGGACGGCTCTTGCAGATGATCTGTTTCCCCAGTCCCACAGGTGGGGAAACTGAGGCCCTGGGAGACCGTGCGGCCGGCCAAGGGTCAGGTCCGACCAGTCTGCGCCAAAGCAGGTTCCACTCGTGTCTCCTGAGCCCCGGTTCTCTGGCTTGATCTCTAGATGAGGGAGAAAACTTGCATGAACAAATGAGCTAGAACCTGGACAGTCATTCTCGCAGGGTGAAAGGGAAGGAGATGGATGCCTCCTCCTGCCTCTTCCTTGCTCTTCTTACACCTGATGGGCAGAGAACACTGAGATTCCCTCGCCAAGGTCACCTGACACTAGTCTGAGTTGTTCTGGACCTCAGTTTACTTGTGGTTTTAGAAAATTACGCCTGCTTTTTAATTGCTGCTGTATTCGTGTTTATAGCGGTGGCATGCCTAGTACAGAGGAGGGTTGTAATGAACGGTCTCCTCTCCTGATCGGGTAGGTCGTGGTAAAGTGGGAGATGCTAGAACTCTCAGGGCTGTTGACCAGTTAGGCTCTGGTCCCAAGCTCAGTCCACGGGTTCCAAGACCCAGGCATGATTACCCATGCTGGTGTTGCTGTCCAGAGTTGACAGGATACTAAGAAACCAACCTAGCTGGGCGTGGTGGCGCTCGCTTATAATTCCAGCATTTGGGAGGCTGAGACCAGAGGATCCGGGTTCCCGGCCAGCCTCAGCTGCCTAGTGAGGCACTCCACAACTTAGTGAGATCCTGTTACAAAATAAAAGAATAAAAAATAGGGCTGGGGGTATAGCTTGGAGGTAGAATGCCCCTGAGTTCAACCCCCATTTACCGCAAAAAAAGAAACCAACCTGCTACTCCCCTTTTTTTTTTTTTTTTTTTTTTTTCAATACTGGATGGACCCCCCCCCCCCCAGGGCATTCTACCTCAGAGCTACACCCCCAGTCCTATTTTTTATTCTTTATTTTGAAACAGGGTCTCACTAAGTTGCAGAGGGCGTCACTAAGCAGCTGAGGCTGGCTGCGAACTCGGATCCTCCAGTCTCAGCCTGCTACTCCTGTTTTAATTCACCTCAGTCCTCCTGAATACGGCTCTACCTTATGTTGCTCTCAACGCCCAGTTAGCACTTGCTTATCTCCCTTTTTAGAATAGGACAAACTGTGGTCTCAGAGCTTTGGCAGGCAGCAAGATTGAACTTGATGTATCATTGTAGGTTACCAGAAAGAAGCTGGTTTTGACCATTTTTACATATTTACGCTTTCTTGAGAAGCAAAAACTTAGTAATAATGTTGGTAAAGCAGTAGTGTGAAGATGTCGTGAGTGAAGTTTGCAAACCACTGCATTCGGGTTTTCTTGTTTGTTTCCATTTTGAAATGGGACATGTGCCTTAAAGGAAAAATAATCGGCCTCAAGTCTAATCACGGAAAGTCAATTGCTGTTAAGAGAGAAGAAGTCTTTTAAGAGCTGGAGCCTGGTGCAGTTAAAGAAAGTGTCCTGG
>PVLC010024613.1:0-14725 GCA_004027655.1 Graphiurus murinus | reverse complement strand
TTCCATTGTGTACATATCATATGCTGAATAATTTTAGATTGTATCTTAAATATTTGAACATTGTGTTACAAGATTCCTGATCTTGCTTAAATCCCACAAAGAATATTGACTTGTTTTCTTTTTAAAGAAGATAGTCTGGTTGGGCTCAGGTTACAAGTTCTACCCAGCCAACTTTGGGTTGTGGTTTCAGTGTCAGTTCTGTTTTCAGAGCCTTTGCCGTATTCTCCACATCTATTCTAAGTGTATACCACTCAGGATTGGGATCTACCTCTGGTGAACTCAGGAACTCACTTTCCTGAGTTCCTGGTATTTTGCAACCTCCCATGTATTTTCTGTTTTGCTGGGCTCCCCTTTATTTCCTCCACCTTGAAAGCTGATGTTTTGTTTTTCTTGTACTGCTGCACACTTCCCACAACTACACCCACATCCATTGCAAAACAATATATGCTTGTGTTTTCTTTCATTCCTTGGGGTTCCTGCTTTGCAGTGGGAAGGAAGGTATTTAGATATTTGGAAATAAGTTTTATAGTCCCTCTTTTCTCCAACATAATTATATATAGGACTGGTCCTGTTTTTGTATGTCAAGTTATTAATAATAGAAATTAACTTGATGATTCTTATAAAAATTTCCTTCTTTCCTTCTTCCTTTACATTTTTTAAAAACTTTGATTTCTGAGAGCATTTTCTGTTTATTAGGATATTGCCTCTCTTCTCAGGTCAGAATCTTAATGTCCATATGACATTACTAATAAAATTATAATTTATTCATGCTGAAAATTTGGCAAATGCTTAACAGTCTTCGCTAATTAGTATTGCCTGTTGAACTTTTCTAAATACACATTCCTAGGCCTCATCTCTAGAGATTCTGATTCAGTAGATATATAGTTCAATAAATGAGGAAGACAGTCACCTAAATGCTCAGAAAACCATTGTGTAGTTAAGACATGCAGTATTTCCAGCTTCCTGATAGGTCCCCTAATGTTTCCTTTAATCAGTAACCCTCTTTCCTTGAGTCAACCACTATTCTGACTTCTAGAATCATAAGTGAGTTTTACCTGTTTTCAGATTTCATATAAATGGAGTCATGGAGATATATTCTCATGTATCAACTATTTTTAATCAAATGATTCTATGGATAACAATTTAATGATAATCTATGATTCTTGCTGAGTTATTTAATAGTTATTTAAGTGTTTTATACTCAAAGCACATCTAAACAAAGAAGATTCAGTTAACTTCTATTTTACATTTTTCTTAGCTGAGATAATCCTAAAATTCTTTAGGAAATTTTCCATATTCCTTTTTCAGCTCTAAGAAAGTCATTGTTTCTCTGCTTTATTCACTCATATAGTGTCTGATCTTTATTTCCACAGATTATTTTTGCCCTATTTCTCATTTCCTTCTACCAGTGCAGAGATAAAAAGGAGATTTCTAAATTTTGTTTGTCATTTGTTCTGCCTTGCTAGCATTTGATCTAGGGTGAAGTCAGGTTGAAAAGAATTTATAGAGTTATTGTATTAATCTTGTGTTTTTCTTTTCTCCTGTCTGACAGCATGATGGAAATGTATCATTGCACGATACTCAACTCTCGTTGCCATCCAGTCCAGAACCAGAAGATGGTGATCAGATCTATAAGGTATGACTAGATAGGCATGCTGAAGATCTTAAAGTTCTTACTACAAAAATAATAAAGCAATAACAATTAAAACTTAGGATAACAAAGGTGTCTAGAACCTAGAGCTTTGCTAACTTGGAAATAATCACGTTTGCTCCTAAATTTTGCTTTTTTGTTAAATTAAAATATTTTCCCTATGATACTTTTATTTCATTTTATAAGTTAAATAATAATTTGTTCTTGTATTACCACTGATGTTATATTGCTTTTAATTATGAATAACAATTTTAAAAATACGGTTACCAATAAAAATTGAAGTGGTAATGGGTACTCGACATATATAAGCATAACACTGAAGAAATATGCTGATAGTGAGGTTAATTTATGATTTTCATATTTAACAATGTGTATTTTAGTGAGTAATTAAAACTATTTTTATAATTCTCCTTATCTTTTGATCTATATTTGTTGAAACTTTTCTTTTGCAACCATTTTCTTTTTTTGTGGTTGCTGTTATTATTATTATTATTATTATTATTATTATTATTTTATTAGTGCATTATAATCACACATCTTTGTTAGGTACAAGCTGGTAGAGGCATACATGCGCACATCTCTCATTTAACCCTTCCCTAATTCCCACCCCATTCCTTCCCCTCCCTCCTCCTCAAGTTCAGTGATTGACTTTTATATGTTTGTGAAAGTACATCATGTGCATTAGAGTTTTTCCCTCCCCCACCCTCCGTCACCTTCAGTTAAGTCACCTTGTTTGTTTACCTAAGGTTTCTCAGTCAAAGGTCCCTCTTAAGACCCACATTCTCCCTAGCTTCTGCATATTAGGGAGAACGTATGATTTTTTTTTACTTTTTGTGACTGACGAATCTCACTTAACCTAATGTTTTCCAGTTCCATCCATTTCTCTGCAGATAACATGATTTTGTTCTTCTTTATGGCTGAGTAAAATTCCATTGTGTATATATCCCATAGTTTTGTAATCCATTCATCTGTTGATTGACATCTTGGCTGGTTCCAAGATGAATTGTGAATTGTGTGGCCATAAACATAGATACACATGCATTGGTCTCATAGTTTGCAGCACTTCAACACATAGGCACAAGTAAACACTTTCTCAACAAGACCCCAAAGGCACAAGCAACTCAAAGGACAATCAATGCATGGGATTGCATTAAACTGAAGAGCTTCTGTGCAGCAAAGGAAACTATCAAGAACCTCAACAGAGAACCCACAGAGTTGGAGAAAATTTTTGCCAGCTACTCCTCAGATAGAGGACTAATATCTAGACTATACAGAGAAATCAAGAAGCAGCTAAGAAAACAAACAACCCAATCAAAAAATGGGCAAAGGATCTAAATAGACACTTCACAAAAGAAGAAATACAAATGGTCAATAAATGTATGAGGAAATGTTCCACATCATTAGCAATCAGAGAGATGCAAATCAAAACTACCTTGAGATTTCACTAACCCCAATTAGAATGGCAATCATCAAAAACACAAACAACAACAACTGCTGGCGAGGGTGTGGAGAAGTGGGAACCCTAATACATTGTTGGTGGGATTGTAGACTAGTGCAACCACTTTGGAAAACAGTATAGAGGATCTTCAGACAAATGGGAATGAACCTACCATATGATCCAGCAATACCACTTCTGGGTATCTACTCAAAAGAATACAACTATTTCTTAATTATATATTTATTTTTAATCACATACAAAAATCCTTGACTTATTTAATGTTTTTAAGTAAAGCTATAGTTGCTTTTACATCTTGTTTTAAGGGCATGCTAGCTACTGATAGTCCTCTGCAGTAACAAATAACCTCAGAACATTGATAGCTTAAAATAACAAAAGTGGATGTTTTACTTATTTACACATTATCTGTAAAGCAGCTGGGATTTTGCTTCATGTTTCTTCTTCATTCTGAGAATCAAACTGGGGGATCATCTCCTGTGGAACATGTTGTCTTGTGGAAGGAAAAGAGCTTTGTCAGACTGCATGTGAATTCTACTTTGAGATGGCATATATCACTTCCAAATTAATCCAAGTGTTTCAGCCTGTTATTAGTTGGCAGAGGAGGATAATTTTCTAATAGAATGCTGAGTGTCTTATTGGGGACAAGATTATATATGAAACAATCAAAATAAAAAAGAATATAGCAAGCCGGGCGTGGTGGCGCACGCTTGTAATCCCAGCATTCGGGAGGCTGAGACTGGAGGATCCGGGTTCGCGGCCAGCCTCAGCTACCTAGTGAGGCACTCCGCAACTTAGCGAGACCCTGTTTCAAAATAAAGAATAAAAAATAGGGCTGGGGGTGTAGCTCGGAGGTGGAATGCCCCTGAGTTCAATCCCCAGTACCGCAAAAAAAAAAAAAAAAAAAGAATATAGCATAGTAGTCAAATCTTTGTATTGAATCTTGGCTTTTCCATTTGTTATCTACCTGGCCTTGCCCAAATTATGTCCCATCTTCGGACTTCCACCTTGCTGTTAGTGTAATAATTTTCTGTATCATCTGTTCTGCCTCAGACCATCTCTTTTTCTTAAAAAAGTTCCATATGCACCCAGTTGAGAACCAGTGACTAGATGATCTCTGAGACTCTCTCAAATGTTTTTAAGTTTTGTGACTGACATTTTTAAGTTGACTTTTTTCCCTAAATTTCTTTTATGAAAACTATTTTTTATGTACAGAAACTATTTTTGAAGAAAAGATTTGATTCCTAATTTTTTACATAGAGCGTGTCTTCATTCTTTTTATGTTTTTTTTCCTAGTTTGTATATTTAGTATTATCTGATAGACATGACATGCTATTTATTTCTTGTCCCTATTACTTTGCCTTCCAGGCAGATCTTTCTTGGTCTTTTCTTCCTTCTTAATCAAGCTGAAATTCAGTAACTCATGCTGTTTTGTTTTCGCTCTAGATCCTAGTCTCTTACCTTCAACAATAGACCCCTCACTACATCGCCTTCTCATTCAAGATGGTTTAGCAGCACAGTTTCAGATGACTCAAATGGGATGATTTGTGCTATTACAAATTTAGGGTCTAAGATCTCCACTAGTCCTGCTTTGTCTCTAATCTGTTCCTGTATTTGGATTAGGAAAGGTTTTTCCCCTTCCCCTGATAGGCTGTTACAAACACTAATTACTCCCAAGCCCCATGCTTCCTCAGTCTCTGCACATAGCCCTGTGCTCTTCTGCCTGCCTTCTTTCTCTATTCTAACTTTCTTGGATCTGTCTCATCCGCATCCAGCCTGTTCCTGGTACTGGGGGAAAGTGGCAGCTACATTGTTGAAGACTACTCTTCTGTGTTCTTAACCGTATGTTTGGCTTCTGCTTAAGGATGTAATAACATCCTCCTTCGTTACCTCCTCCCTCTTCTGTAATGATATCTTTGAGATATAAATCCTTTAATTTTTTATCATACTTGCATGTTTTTTAAACCATATTTCAACTTGTGTGTGTGTGTGTGTGTGTGTGTGTGTGTGTGTGTGTGTGTTACCAGGGATTGAACCTGGGGCATATTACCTCTGAGCTATACCCTTAATCTCCCCCCCCACACACACACATCCTTTAAATTTTGAAACAGGTCTTGCTAGGTATTGCTCAGTGTCTTGATAAATTGCTGAGGTTGATCTTGAGCCTGTGATCCTCCTGTCTCAGTCTCCTCAGTACCGGAATTACAGATGTATGCCACCACAGCCAGCTCAGATTTTATCTTTAATGTTAATTGTATAGTTGCTTAAAAATTTTATATAATCAAGTATATTTACCAATTTTTAATGGCTTTATTTGCTACAGAGCCTAGAAATGTGTCCTAAATGTATCCATAGAATGTATCTTCCATGGCCTGCAATCTTGGTTTTTTTGTATTGATTTATGAATTTTTAAAATTGCTAAACTCTATATTCAAATGAATTTTTTTTTTTGCGTGTAATAGTCTTTCCCATTTACAGTATATAATAGCATTGAAAAAAATCTGAACTTCCTCACTATTTTGGGATCCTTATGTGATATTTTAAAATCTTTGTAAAATGTAAAATGTCTGCTTCTGATTTCTTGTTAAAAAGACTGCAGTGCTTTTTGTTGTTGTTGTTCTCAGTGTATCTGAAAGAGACAACATAACTTGCTCAACAATAACACATTATCATTATTTGCTTAAATGTTTTCTTTCTGAAAAGATATGTCATCCACATACATATTCTAATTTCCTTGCTTTCAGTATTTCTTTATTTTATGTTCCTGGGTAATTAAATAGTGGTATTACAGAATGAGTTAAGGTTAAGGTAAAGATATTTTATATTGCGGACATTTAACCAGATTGCTGCTTGACTTGTCAACAGTTTTCCATTTAATAGTACTAGACATTCTTTATCAAGTACATTAGCAGGCAGATTTTCTTTGATTCAGGCAGTGCTCTTCAGGAAAGTACCTTTTGGCTAAAGAATCTCCCCTATTTTCCTTCCAACACATTCATTTTTTGCTCATTTCTGAACCAGACAATGAACTGTCTCCAGTGGCTTTAATTATACTGGACATTCTGCTTGTCATGCCTTTCATTTTTCTGACAGATAGCTATTATATATCTCTTGAAATCTTAAATCTTGCCTGAAGTTACTGTTTTGTATGTGATGTATTTTACTCTATGGCTTATGTATAAAGGTATATATAGTCAGGATCAAATGCATAAATGTCTGAAAGTGCTTATTTTCTAATATCTAATAAGCGCTTATTGGACGTTAGCTGTTCTGTCATTGCTCCTTGTTCACATGTTGAAAACCATTAGACCATGAATAGTTAGACTTTTTTTTTTTTTTAAATAGAAGATTTCCCTTTAAATGAACAAATAGTCCATTCATTACTGGGTCTTTACCATTGATTTAATGCTTCTCTCATCAGGGTATTTTAAGTGATTCATCTTAATTTTCTAATATTTCAGAATGAAGATTTATTAAATGAAATTAAACAACTTAAAGAGGAAATAAAGAAAAAAGATGAAAAAATCCAACTATTAGAACATCAGCTTGTAAGTATCAACAAGGCTTTTCAAATTGGATATTTTGCTTTTTATAAGACTCTGGGCCAGAGTTAGAATCTGACTTTATTAAGTGGGGCGTGGTAGTGCACCCTTGTAAACCCAATATTTGGGAGGCTGAGACTGGGGGATCCGGGTTTGCAGCCAGCCTCAGCTACTTAGTGAGACTCTCTGCAACTTAGTGAGACCCTGTTTCAAAATAAAAAGAATAAAAGATAGGACTAGGGGTGTAGCTCGGAGGTAGAATTCTCCTGGGTTCAATCCCCAGTCCCACAAGAAAAAAAAGAAGAATTTGACTTTACTTTTGGCTTTCAAAGTTACGAGATTGCATTATATTTATATTATATGTGCTCTAATAAAAGTATATGACTTAAATTTTAGTCTAAATAGGAAGTATCCTATGTGAAAAATTCTTTGTTGGTTTCCTCAGTGGGCTCCACTTGGGGTATTTAAAATTCACCAATTTATTCACTTATTGATGCAAGATAAATGACTTTCCTTCAGACTTTTTAAAGAAATGAGCACTCAAGACTTGAGAACAGGACATTTTCTCTCTCTCTGAGCAGAATGACACTGGGTATTTGGGCTTAAGTATCATGCTAAAGGGAATTCCAAGAAAATGTTCCATCTGTATGGATAATTTTGTAATTATTATAAGTTCAAATGATAGTTCCAATGCAAACAATATATGTAATGTAGCACCATGAATTCAATTGTAGTGTAGTTTATAATGATATAAAAACTGGGGTAAAAGAGTATAATGCATAGAGGTCAGGACAGTCAAATGGAAGTATTTGAAGTAAAAAAAAAGTTGGTATAGCAAAGCAAATCAGCCATATGAAATAGTAATCTCATTTAGAATATAAAAGATGTAATATTCTGAACTCTGAGCCACTGAGGTCAGATCACAAAAATCTTAACTCATGAATAAATAGAAAAGACACTGATACTTGTTGTGTGTGTGGTACTGGGGATTAAATCGAGGAGCATTCTACCTCTACGCTACACACCCAGCCCTATTTTATTTATATTTTAAAACAGGGTCTCACTAGGTTGATGACTACTTGCTGAAGTTGTCCTCAAACTGTGATCCTCCCATCTCAACCTCCCAAGTACTGGGATTACAGGCCAAAACGCATGTCAGATACTATGATTAAAGGTAAAAGAAAACTTATGAATCTGAATAAAGAATAACCTAATATTGCAAATTGAGGTTCTACCAAAGATCAAATTAAAAAGAAAAATAATAAGATCTAATGTGTATATTTTAAAGCTAAAGGTAAGAACTCAGCCAACTTTCAGGGAAAAAGAAGAAAGACAGCATTAGGAGATTGAGTAAGCTTCAAGAGTTGCATAAATATATTACAAAGCACAGACTTAAGAAAAAAGGTTATACATCTCATATTTTACAACTATACAAGTTTTTATTTATATACAAAGGTAAATATTCATACCTTTAATGACTTGGAAAATTAGTCAGCCACTCATCTTTATAAAAATTGTTTAATAATGGATTCCAAATACTTGAGAAAAATTGAAAAAACTCAGTATGGAAGTAAAGAATTAAATAAGTGGTGAGATAGAAATCATCTTCAGAGAAATTAAATTTGATACAATTTTAAACTAATTGGAGAAAGCTTTTTGCTTATTTTTTTTTTTAATTTGATGAATTGTAACTTTACATCATATTGGGGTATGGCATGTCAGAAAAACACATGCACATAGCTCTTGGTGCCCTCCCTACCCGGCCCCTTCTCCTCTCCAACCCTCTCCCCATGCATGCCTTTGAGATTGGAATTGGTAATTTTGTATACAGTCATAGCAGTATTTCAACCATTACATTCTTTATGACTTAGTCTCCCCTCCTCCCTTCCCTTATCCCCATCAGTCACTCCTTTGGTGTCTCTTCTCATCTATCTGATGTTGCCCTTATTTCCAAATATCTTTCTAGCTTCCACATATAAGAGGAAAACATCTACTCGTTTTTTGAGACTGGCTATACTCGCTTAGTATCATATTCTTGAGTTCCATCCATTTTCCTGCAAATGCTGTGATTTTGCTCTTTTTATGGCTGAGTAAAATTTCATTGTGTGTATATACTAGTGTTTTGTGGTCTATTCATCTGATGACAGACATCAAGGCTTGTTCTATAATTTAGCTGTTGTAAATTGTGCTGCTATCTATGAACATAGATGCAAGTCTCTGATTTCATTTCTTTCGGGAAGATGCCCAGGAGCACTATCCCTGGGTCATATGGTAGGTCCATTCTGAGTCTTCTGAGGAACCTCCACACTGATCTCCATAGCGGATCTACTAGTTTGCAGTCTTTGCAATTCCACCAACAGTGCAATAAGGTTCCTACTTCCCCACATCCTTGCCAGCATTTATTATTTGTGTTCTTGATGCTTGCCATTCTAATTGAAGTTAGGTGGAATCTCAGTGTAATTTTAATTTGCATTTCCCTGATTGCCAAAGATGTTGAACATTTTTTCATACATTTGTTGACTATTTGTATTCTTAGAGTCTCTTTAGTTTGGTTGCCCATTTATTGATTGGGTTGTTTCTTTTCTTATTAAGTTTTTTAAGCACTTGGTATATTCTGGATACTAGACCATTGTCAGATGAGTAGGGGGTGAAGATTTTCTTTCATTCTGTATGTTCTTTCTGTAGATTCTTGATGGTTTCCTTTGTTGCTCAGAAGCTTTTTAATTTAATTCAGTTTTTTCATTAATTCTTATTTTAATTACCTGAGCTTAGGAAACTTCTACCTGAACCTATATGTTGGTGTGTTGGTTCTATGCCCTTTTCTAGAAGTTTTAAAGTTTCTGGTCTAATTTTTAGGTCTTTGAAACATCTTGAGTCGACATTTGTGCAGGATGAGAGGTTAGAGTTTAACCATTATTTCCACATATGGATTACTGCACACTATTTTATCTACTATAATTAAACATCATTTGAGTGTTGGAAATTTTGAACTTGTAAGTCTTTGATTTTGTGAAGTTAAAATTATTTTTAATCTTAAAAATTGTAAATTTCAGAGCTGGGTGTGGTGGCGCACGCTTGTAATCCCAGTACTTGGGAGGCTGAGACTGAAGGATCTGGGTTTAGGCCAGTTTCAGCTACTTAGTGGGGACCTCCGCAACTTAGTGAGGCCCTGTTTCAAAATTAATGAATAAAAAGTAGGACTGGGGTTGTAGTTTGGAGGTAGAATGTCCCTGGGTTTAATCCCCAGTACTGCAAAAAAAAAAAAAAAGTTAATTTCTATTTTTTAAAAATATTTAGTTTAGATGAAATAAGTTTGAGGAAGGAAGTGAGGAATAGACTGAAGGAAGTCAGAACTATTGAATTTTTACTTCTACAAAACAGAAACTTGACTTTTTTTTTAAGTGTATTTGAATAAATTATGTCTTTAATGTGCCTTAATATAATAATTAGTAGTTTGGAAAAAATGTGTCATGAAAAATGATAAAACTAAAAACGACATGGAGAAAACATAAAAACAGCAAAATTAAGGTAACAAACTAGGTCATATAAATATAACAGTAAGTATAAATTGTCTGTGTCATGGGTAGAGTTTCATTGAGGACTTAAAGGAAAATCTGATAACTTACTTTATATAAAGGGAATTTTGCTAAATTAAAATGACTGAGTAAGGCTGAACATAATAAGGGAGAACATATTGGGAGAGACAGAATAAGGTTATTCTAATCCAAAAAAAACAGAGGTTGCAGTATTAAAATTAGAACAGCAAGATGGGTGTCGTGGCAAACACTTGTTTTATTTATTTATTTACTTTTTATTGCATATTTCTTTGTTACTTTTTAATTTTTTTAATTGGTACATTGTAATCATACATCTTTGTTAGGTACAAGCTGGTAAAGGCATACATGCACACATCTCTCATTTAACCCTTCCCCAATTCCTGCCCCACTTCCTTGCCTTCCCTCCTTCTCAAGTTCAGTTTAGTGATTGACTTTTATATGTTTGTGAAAGTACATCATGTGCATTAGGATGTCCCCCCTCCCCCCATCACCTTCTAATAAGTCAGCTTCTTTGCTCAACTAAGGTTTCTCCTTCTTCATCTGGAGTCCCTCTTATGTCCCATTTTCTCCCTAGCTTCCACGTATTAGGGAGAGCATATGATTTTTTACTTTTTGTGACTGACTAATCTCACGTAACATAATGTTTTCCAGTTGCATCCATTTCCCTGCAAATGACATGATTTTGTTCTTCTTTATGGCTGAGTAAAATTCCATTGTGTACATATCCCATAGTTTTGTAATCCATTCATCTGTTGATGGACATCTTGTCTGTTTCCACAATTTGGCAATTGCAAATTGTGCAGCTATAAACATAGGTACACATGCATCAGTCTGATAGATTGGTTTCCATTCTTTTGGGTAGATACCCAGAAGTGGTGTTGCTGGATCATATGGTAGGTTCATTCCCATTTGTCTGAGGATCCTCCATACTGTTTTCCAAAGTGCTTGCACTAATTTGCAATCCCACCAGCAATGTATTAGGGTTCCCACTTCTCCACACCCTCACCAGCATTTGTTGTTGTTTGTGTTCTTGATGATTGCTATTCTGATTGGAGTTAGATGAAATCTCAAGGTAGTTTTGATTTGCATCTCTCTGATTGCTAATTATGTTGAACATTTCCTCATACATTTATTGGCCATTTGTATTTCTTCTTTTATGAAGTGTCTATTTAGATCCTTTTCCCATTTTTGATTGGGTAATTTGTTTTCTTAGCTGTAAGTTTCTTGAGTTTTCTGTATATTCTAGATATTAGTCCTCTATCAGAAGAGTCGCTGGCAAAAATTTTCTCCCACTCTGTGGGCTCTCTGTTGAGGTTCTTGATAGTTTCCTTTGCTGCACAGAAGCTCTTCAGTTTAATGCAATCCCATGTATTGATCTTCCTTTGAGTTGCTTGTGCCTTTGGGGTCTTATTGAGAAAGTTTTTACCTGTGCCTATGTGTTGAAGTGTTGGCCCTATGCCCTCTTCAAGTAGTTGTAAGTTCTCTGGCCTGACTTCCAGGTCTTTGATCCATCTTGAGTTGACTCTTGTGCAGAGTGAGAAAGTGGGGTTTATTTCCATCTTCCTGCATATGGTTATCCAGTTTTGCCAACAACATTTGTTGAAGAGGCTATCTTTTTCTCAGTGTATGTTTTGGCCCCTTTGTCAAAAATCAATTGACTATAAGCATGTGAGTTTGTTTCTGAATCTTCTATTCTGCTCCATTGGTCTATATGTCTTGTTTTTGTGCCAATACCATGCTGTTTTTATTATTGTGGCTTTGTAGTAGAGTTTGAAGTCAGGTATTGTGATGCCTCCTGCATGGTTCTTGTTGCTAAGAACTGCTTTGGCTATTCTAGGCTTTTTTTTTTTCCAAATGAATTTAAGGACTGATTTTTCTACGTGAGGGGTTACCTTGGTAATTTAAGGGTATTGCATTGAATCTATAGATCACTTTTGGAGGATGGCCATTTTGATGATATTTATTCTGCCTATCCAAGAGCACAGAAGATCTTTCCATCTCTATAAGTTGTATAAGTTTTTTGGTTGACTTTGTTGGGTCTTCTAAGTATAGTGTCATGTAATCTGCAAAAAGGTATAGTTTTAGTTCTTCTTTCCCTATTTTTACCCCTTTGATTTCCTTCTTATTGCTCTGGCTAGAGTCTCATGTACTATATTGAACAGAAGTGGTGATAATGGCCATCATTGTCTTGTTCCTGTTTTTAGTGGGAACTCTTGCAATTTTTCTCCATTTAATATGATATTGGCTGTGGGGGTGGCACACACTTGTAAACCCAGTACTTGGGAAGCTGAGACAGGAAGATTACAGGTTTGTGGCCACCTTCAGCAACTTAGTGAGGTCCTCTGCAATTTAATAAGACCCAATTTCAAAATAAAAAATAAATAGGGCTGGGAGTATAGCTCAGAGGTATCCTCTGAGCCAGAAAGCCCCTGGATTCTATTCTTGGTACCCACACAAAAAATGAAAATAAGTCACTTTATATGGACCTATAAATAATGAAAAATAAGCTGGATGTTGGTGGCACTCTCTTGTATTCAATCTCAGTACTTGGGAGGCTGAGACCTGAGGATCCAGGTTCCCAGCCAGCCTCAGCTACTTAGTGAGGCCCCCGAAACTTAGTGAGACCCTGATTCAAAATAAAGGATAAAAAATAGGACTGGGAGTGTAGCCTGGAGATAGAATACCCCTGGGTTCAATCCCCAGTACCGCAAAAAAAAAAAAAAAGAGAATCTTTTTATTCTATAAAGTTTTAATAGTGTTCTCTTAACTTCAGTATGCAACTTTTAAAAAAAATAAAAACATCTCTTCATAATTGTAATAATATCTTCAAACAATTAGCGGCAATTCCCTTAATATATTCTAATACTTAGTCCATATTTAGATCTCCCCAGTTGTTTCAGAAATAATATATACATTTGATTTGTCTAAACTAAAATCCAAACTAGGACCATGTGTAATAATTGGTTGTATCTATTAAATCTCTGTTAATTTAGAATCATTCTTTATTATACTTATTGATGAGGGCCAGTTGTCCTAAACAGTAGATCACCCTGAACATAACTTTTAGAAGGATTTCTGAAATAATCTAAGAGAATCGCAAAGCAAGAACACAGGGCCAATGAAAGCATTAATTTTTAGCAGTATAATATGTACCTTGAAATTCTTCATATTTTGGTAATAAACCTGGAAATCACATTTATTGTGAATTCCATCTAAGTGCTATGCATAGTTTTACTATAGATTGCTCTATAGGCTGTGATATATTCAGCTAGTAATTCCCTCTTAACCACATCAGAATCACATTAATTCACTTTCAAATCCTAGGGGAATTGTGGCCTTTACCAAGAGAATTTTATGAATCTTACTTCATTCTTCCTGTTCTTGAATCTAGACAATGTTAGTAAAATTTTCTCAACATAAATTTAGAGGATTAGGAGAATTCTCTGCTCATTGCAAGTAATGATGCTCTGTAAAGCGAATGAATGTCTTATTATTTTATAAGTATCAAGGGGCCAAGTGTTGTTGTTTTGTCCTAAGGAATTAGAAGTTATTCAGAAAGATTATGGTAGTATAAGGTTTAGTTATGGAACCCTAGAAAGTCATTTGATCATATCAGGAATATTTAAAGATATAAACCCCTCAAATTAGAAATAGCAGTATTTTCACATTATCAAAATTAAATTACTCTTCTGTTTAAAAAAATTTTTTTTATATCCCTAAACGTTGAGGGGGGCAGTACTGGGGATTGATCCCAGGGGCATTCTACCTCTAGACTACACTCCCAGCCCTATTTTATTTTTTGAACAAGGGAGGGTCTCACTAAGTTGCTGAGGACCTCACTAAATTTCTGAAGCTGGCCTTGAACATGTGATGTTCCTGTCTCCATCTCCCAATACTGGCATTACAGGTATGTGCCACCATAGCCTAACTTAAACTCTTTTTTTTTGTAAACAAGAAAAAAGTTATCAAAAGAGCCATAGAGAAGAATTCGAGAATTTTCCTTGTTACCAATATTAATTAACTGAATGAACAGGCAGTTTTCATTAGCTCTTTAGCACTTTCTTTATCTGAAATGTGAAGGTTTTCTAGGTGGTTTCAGTGTCCCCTTCCCATTCTAGCCTTCTGTGCTTTTTTATGATTTTTTATAAAAATATGTATTCAACTCTAACCTTTGCATAAAAACTTAAATATGCTGATATAAATCAGATCACAGAGCTGTAAGAATTTAACAGAAAACTACAGAAGTTTGACTATTCAAACCTTATTTTGGAATATCAAGAATGCCTGTTTAAAGCCGGGCGTGGTGGCGCACGCTTGTAATCCCAGCATTCGGGAGCCTGAGACCTGAGGATCCGGGTTCGCGGCCAGCCTCAGCTACCTAGTGAGGCACTCCGCAACTTAGCGAGACCCTGTTTCAAAATAAAGAATAAAAAAATAGGACTGGGGGTATAGCTCGGAGGTAGAATGCCCCCTGGGTTCAATCCCCAGTACTGCAAAAAAAAAAAAAAAAAGAATGCCTGTT